>JAHWXV010314613.1:0-10884 GCA_024586415.1 Phrixothrix hirtus
ACATGGGTTATGTCGACAAATTCGACATGCTAAGTCTCATAAATGGTGGCATCGTATCTTCATTTTTTGGATGCAGCGGTTGTAAACGCTTTAATACTTTTCCAAGAAGGGTTTTCATCAAAACTGACACTGAAGAAATTCCAATTGAATGTGTCTACAGGACTGATTGGTGCTGAACCTCATGTTTCCATGAGAGGAAGAAAATCTTCTGAGAAACGTGTGAATAAATTCAAAACCACTGTACCACAAGAAATGCGATTTAGCACATATATCTACACGAACCACATCACTGCGATGCGCACATTGCAGCACAAAAAAGGAACCACACCGTGCTGCATGGAAATGTACAACCTGCAGTGTTGGTCTCTGCCTCGGTGAAAAAAGAAACTGCTTCAAAGATACCCAGTAAACACGCACTACTAATTTTCTAGTGGTCCCTATATGAGTTTCGAAGTTTGGGACAGTATTAAACATTTTTTTCTACTCGTTAATATTGAATTATGTCATTTACACATCGATCGCAGTGGTTGAAATTCCATTTCAAAAGCTACAGTGATTAAAATTTCATTTCAATAGCTAGTGTGGTTAAAAATGACGACCATTATTTATTATAAATACATGCAATGCAAAATAGCATGCCATAATGTATTTCTATATAAAAATCAACGTTACCTTAAAACATAATCGAACTGTCAATTCGTAATTCATATGTGACGCGCAGTTTACACAATAAAGGTCTATTTTCAATTTATTTCAAAACTTGGTAGAGAAAATAGTATATGCAACGCGTGGACGAAGGCATTTCAACTGCTCGAACATTTTTTCACTCGCTCGCTGGCTTCGCCATCTCGTAATTGAAATGCAACTTCTTCCAGTTGTTGCATAATATAATATTCTGCCATATACGTGTTGTAATATTCTTAATAAATGCATTTAAGTAGAAAATAGTTGTTTAAATTAAAAAAAATAATTCGGTCCTCAAAGGGTTAAACGTTTAATTAAATTATTTGCGCCATGGAATATGTATAACTCGATTATCCAACGAAATCCCGAAATATGTTTAATTTAATTATCCAACCAAATATATCCCCCAAATATTTTAATTAAAACATCTTAATTAGATTACTTTTGTGCCGCAATATGTTTAGTTCAATTATCCAGTCAAAACGGGAAATATATTTAATTCAATTATCCAATTTAAACATATCATATCCGCGAAAGTGTAAATGAATATGCCCCACCAACACACAAACGTATGTCCCACAAAAAGTGTGAAAGATTACTTCAATTCAAATAATCCACCAGATTATTTTAACTCAACTGCTAATCACCAAAATTTTTTAATTAAACCGCTAATCAAATAAATTCTTAATCAAATGTTGGGGTTAATCGAGGCCATTCTGTGCCCATACATGCCGTATATAAATTACTGTTGAGACACTTCATTTAGTAATCTTTTCAATAGTATCTTATTGCCTATAACTGATAATATAAAAGCTTATCGGCTGAATTGTGCCAGTGTCGCCAAATATTGTGACATGCTTTGTTTCAAACTTTGTGCTTCTTTAACCTGCTATTACCTAAACCATATTCTTTTTTTTATCGTGTTCTACAAATCATTTAAATTAATGGCAGCATAATTAACGAAATTCGTTAATATTCTTTAATATTCCTTAATATTCTAATTACTTATACCTTTTATATAAAGAGTTTTGCAAGCATTATGAGTAGTTTAAAGCTATTATTTATTTTTTTATCCTTCAGATCTTGAAATTAGTTACTCCTAATTTGAGATTGAAAAGGTATCGACAGCGTAAATTTATGATGGACTAAGAAATAATAATGTAGAGCTATAGAACTACAAAGTATTATGCTAGTTTGCTATAGTTGTCACATTAGAGCCATGAGAACAATTAGATACCGACTATAAAGACAATAATTATCTGAAAACGCGAATTAAAAATTCCTAATATAATTCTTAAGTGAAAAGGTTAATTTAGTTGTACAAAATGGTCAACTTTAACAAATTATTGATAAATTCGATAGCTATAAATGTCGCGCCTTATGAATGTAGTTAATTTGTTGTTTGTAAGCTTACTCAAGCTTTCTTTCCTAAAAGCTAAATTACATACGGAAGCGTACATTTTTAGCAAATTTATAATATAATTCTACAAAATTGTGTAAAATACAAGCCACTGATGATCGTTATAATTATAATAGTCGTAGGCTAATTTGAAAAAGGACAAACTGCCGAAATTGCTATTCATTGATAATTCTGTAATTATGCCTTTAAATCACTATTATTTTTAAAATAACTAGAATATATTATTAACTGTGCTTTTATCTACCAATTAATTCTAATTATTACACATGTTTATAAAGTTGTAGTTAGGAGATGAGGATACTTTCGAGTAACGAGTTTTGTTAATTATACACATAGAAATACTAAATCATACAACAGCTGAGCTTTTTATCAATGTAACGGACACACTAGAAAAATTGAAAGCTAGTACAGCTTTAACAAATTTTCAAGTTGTAAAGTGAATCCATTAAAATGATGAAAGTCGGATGAAAGCTGCTTTAACGTTGGTTATTGAAATCAAAATTATTAAAGGTACGTATTTTGTAATCACGTTTAAATTACTATTCAAATTTTAATTGTAAGTAATATGCTTTCCAATCAAAATTTCACCTAATTAAATTTTTAGCTCGAAATTGAAAATTGAGGGAGTTTAATTGTTTAATAGAAATTGAAAATTAATTTATGTAATTGAATCCTTAAAGTTTAAAGGATACCATACTCTGAAACATCAATTTAGGTACTTTAAAACAAGCACCAACTAAATCACGTAAGTTTATGTGTTAGATTTACTCATTCTATAAAAAAATTATATACGCGGCTTAGTCAAAAGAATTTGACTTTAGTATTTCATTCTATGTCACCCTAAAAAGTATTTTTTCTTGAATAGCTTCAATAATACATTATGTCACCTTCTGTTTTTATAAAAACATTGTTTAATTGTTGCCTATCAAAGTTGAGAGCTGTCGGTAATGAGTATTCAATAGCAAAATTTTTGAAAAAATGTTAACGATATTAAAAATATATGGCTAAAACGATATATCAATGTGTAAATGTAAACATGTTCCTTCATATGATGCATTTAAAAATATATTCTATTTGAATTCCTTTTAATTCTCTTCCTCAGTTATCCCCTTTGATATATTACCCTTAAATAGAGTAGTAGAGAACGGATAAATTTTCGCATTTACATGTATGAACGCAATGTTGCTAAGAACCCGATTTAGTTTGTATTATATCTGGTTCCACTACAACTTATTTTGTAATTGTTCAACTGAATTTTTAAAAAGGCCCTACTATTAGAAAATAACTATATAAAAAGTTATTCTACTGTACATTATATACCTGAATAATCTCTTGCATATAATGTAGTCAAAAATATACATTTACTTGAAGAACTTGTATTCCATCATCTATATCATCCATTCCTTTTTCGTAAACATCGCACAAAGCTTTTAAACTCTACAGAACTTCACCAAGTTGCTACGTTTTAAATTTTAAGCAATTCATTGGGTTATTTTGTGACGATTTGCTGATTTTTGGAAAAACTTTCTGATTCTTTTAAAATTCGCTTCGTTATAATAAAATTTAGCAAATCATAATTTACTTCATTAATTAACTGAAAACATTTCATTTTAAACACTCTGTATATAACTATATCGATTTATGCTGTTTTGTTTTTCTATAAATTGACTTTAAAAAATATAATCAAATGTATTTTGAAAACAATGTTTATGTAACCTGCGACTTCACCAAGTTCAAGTTTATCACCTTAGAAGGTAAATCAAATAACAACACGATATGATAAAGCCGTTTTCAGTGTCCGCAATAAGTGTGGAATATTTTATATTCTAAATAATTAATAAACATTAGGATAGCTACTTAATATTGTATTTATAATAATGTCACAATTGTTTTTTCTTTTGTTGAATTTCTTTTTGACATATATTATGTAAATTTTATTTAGTTTTATAGGTCAAATAATTTTATTTACTTTGCATGAAAACTAGGTATTTAGTTGCTTCAACTGCTAAATTAAGAGAACTGATATGACATTCTATTCCATATTTTATAACTATTTTTGTCATAAATGTTTAATTTATAGTATTTTATAGAAAAAATGTAAAAAGCGAGTTTCGTTTGAACTTAATAAGTAATTGGATTTAGTATAAAATAACCGACCAGCGAGCATTGAGCATAAGATTGGTTTCATACGTTCACGTCGGATGTTTGATTTTATTCTGACTAGGGAGTTTAATTTTTCAGTTAATGCATCATATTAATTTCATCCGTTGAATAGAACCGTTTGATTTTACTCTGGTTAAAGTAATCCAATAATTACATTTATTAAATACGTTTCAAAATTCATTTTGAAACGATTAGAAGTGTTTAGACAAGTATTTGTTTACAAATCTTTAAATTTAAAATTAGGAAATCATGCACAAACGTTTGATTTGAAACCCGAATAATTACGTATTTATTATCCTATTTACCTTACGTGGAAATATTTTTCCTGTACTCCAAATTGTGACAACCTTGTCGGACAAACAGAAAAACCTTACGTGAATTTAACGAGTTTTCAAATTAAAACATAGCACTAGCTCTCAGTATTACACATGTGACATATACAAATTAAAACTGATGTAATTAAATAAATCCGAACCGTTCCGTATAGTATAAACAAACACTTATCCGCCATTTCGATATACCGACGTAAAATCGCGATTGATATTAAAAGTCAAACTATTACCGTCGCCTTTAAAACACGCTCTCTAACGTAGAGTAGAACGAAGCTCGTGAATTGGCCCTCTATGTACAGTCAAATCCACTGTAAATGCCCAGTTTACTTAAATATTTTCTCTATTTGCTAATGAGGTTCTGATGGCTTACTGAGATAAAAAAAATCACTTATAACGTAGATATACAAATAATTTAAGGCAACTATTACTGTTTACATCAACTAAGTTGTACACGTTTTCAAATAAATAAAAGACAACTCGTTTATTTCCTAGTTTATTGGATATAATTTTAATTTAATTTTAAATTATACAGACTTTGTTTTAAAATATGCACATTTTTCTTTAAAAAAAATGCGTATCCCAATTGCTGTTTTTTGGGTTAATCTCGAATTCTAATTTAAATATTTCCTAAATATTAATTCTCAAGATTTGTTAGGCTTACAAAAGTTAGTTCTTAATAAAATTTATTAACAATTTCTATCTTTGCGTTCTGAATTCAGTTGCTTATTTTCGTCAAAAACGACCGAAAAAATTAAAACCCATTAATATTTTGAAAACGGTAAGAGTTGCATATAAGGAATCCCCAACTTTTCGAAATATAATTTTATATTGAGTTGAAAAGTGTGTTAATATACATGACGCAATATTTAAGAAATATCGGCTTTACACTTGTAAAGCTTTGTAGGAACAATTGGAGTATATGAACACCTAGTGTATTAACACAAGGTTTCTTTTATAATTCTGAAAACTCATTTTGACGCAAGGTTGCTATGATAAAATTAGAATGAAAATTATATCAATCGTAAACTGGTTTACTATTGACGTTTTAAAAGTGGTAAGAAATATGTATAAGGTGAACAGTATATTTTTAGAAAAATAATTTTGTTTAGTTGAAATTTATGATAATATACAATATGTGCCATTTAAAAAAATCCACTTTTACTCGTGATGCATTTTATAGGAACGGCAAGGAGTTATGAACACGCTGTGGATAAGTTAATTAGTGAACGATAGAAACTTCTTGTGCTTTAATGCATAATATAAAACATCGTTTAAATTACTCTTTTAATGATTTAGGTATTTGTTCCTTTATTTAATATTACATTAGGCAATGCTTCTTTTCTAAATTTGAAAAAATTTCGTAGGTATGTGTCATAGCTAAAGATTTGTTTTCAGACATTTGCTCAAAATTGCATTTAGAATCTAAACATCTGAAAATATATATTTCAAAAAATAAATTGGCACCGGAATAATATTCTATATAGTGCACAAATATTTTTGAAATCCAGTAATGAAATTCCCCAGGCCTGGGATATCCCATACAAACAATTAAAAACATTTTTAGGATAAAACCAATTTCATAATACTAATATAAATATCATGATAATCCGTTTGTATTAGCAGAAAAGAAATAACGATTTTATTTTAACTAAATAAACTTTCTCAAATATTCTAAGATGTATTATTATCTTAATAAACGACCGGAAAGTCATTATTGTATTCTTGCGTTAGTATATTGAGTTAAGAATGTGACTTTCAGTAGAAAAATTGTTTAAAGTGGGGATGTTCATTGGATTTGGCTGTACATAAAGCTGAATTGAATTTATAGAATTGTATATATTAATTAGCGTTGACAATAATGGTAATTTAAGTCAAATTTTAATAAATAAATATTCAAGCTTTTATATATTTTCATTGAACTAATAACTAAAATTACAAATAAAGTACCATTGGTACAACAAATATGCATATAATGAACATATAACATCAGAGTTAAATGAAAATAAATATTTTACTTGCAAAATTCTACAATCATTAACGTAACATTTGAAAAAGGCCTCTGCAATAATTAGAAATAAATAAATGCAAATTATAGTATAATTAAAAGCTGTACACCTCACAATAACAATAAATATACAGTTAACGTAACAGTAAATGTAAATAAAAGTATATAAAGGTTTGGGACTAATAAAAGAAGTTGCAAAATAAGTGCAAAGTTAAAGGTTTTCATAATTATAATTGAGTTGGATATGAAGAGCTCTGAACACAACCATAAGCTCTATTTCCGCATTATAATCCTTTATAGAACAGGTTGAGACAATTACAAAAAGCAAATATCTTAATCCTGTGTGTATTATAATCGCCTTTTTAGCTTTACGAACCTGGGCCCATCTTCGTACTGACGTTTCCCGAGGCATTACGTAATTGATATGATCCTAAAGTATTGTTGCAATTTTTGAGTTACAGTGTACAAAATATTTTGGCAAGATGGATGATAAATCACAGACAGATAACAACATAACGTTGAAAGTATCTTCGATTATATTCTATTTTAGGTAAATTTTATGAAAACTACGATGAGACATAATAGCATAAGGTGAAGCTACACATTCAAAATGTACAGTAAAATAATAGAATATTTGGGTTTTAAAACAAACTTCATTGTTAAATAAATGTACTAATTGAAATAAATTAATATAAATAGTACTTTAACAAACAATAAGCGCAAAATGATCTAAACAATACATAATCAAACTGTGAAGTGTCAAATTTTTTACGAAATGTACAATATTGTTTAATTTATATGATAGATCTAAGCAACTTGCAGCTAGCGCGCACCGGTGCAACAAGTCGAAATAGATTAGAAAAATGAGACCCGATGGGTCCAGTTTTGCTAATTTTCCAGACATGTTGTACTAAAGCACTTAACAATTATATGTCGTACACTATTTTTGGGATAAGGACAACCATCAACCAATTACGACAATTTGATATCAAACCTTTACTCCGTTTCATAACAATACTAGTCCGTTATGAACCATATCGTGCTAGTTGTTAAATATAATCGAGACGTTACTATGGCAATCGCAACAGTTCGGGAAATATACTCAGTGGCATAGAAATTGCAACACCAACAAGGAGTAGAAATTTCTTAATAAAAGTTGGTGGATCTGTTGGGCTGACATTAAGTAAAAATTGGTTAACTTTTGAGATCAAGTGGTAATGTGATAACGTCACATTTGACAATTGTTATAATTTTTTGCTAACTTCTTCGATCTGTGTTTTTCGTAAGATTTGTTTTTCGTTTTCGTTGTTAATTAACATTATTTTGGTTATTATTCCTTTGTCAACGTGTTTTGATTATTTGATTATGCATAGAGTACGGCAACGGGGATATTATCGTCAATTAAGCCAATTTGACGGAGGTCCAATTATTGGTTTGCGCGAAGCTGGATTTTCATTTGGGGAAATTGGAACCGGTCTACTTAATGCAAATGTGTATACCATGGTTTGAAGATGGCCAGAAACATCATTAAAGAGGACCCGGAGCTTCAAGAAGAACGAATAAGCGACAAGATCGTCGCATAACACAATTGGTATTTAGAGAACGATTTTCCTCTACTCAGGCAGTTGGTGAGCTATGGTTTGGTGAAGAAAGTCGCCTTTTATCCCTTAGAACAGTTTATCAGCGAATCGGAGGTTTTCGGTTAACATCATATCGTCCGCAACTTGTGCTTCCTTGACTGCAGAACATTGGCAGTAACGGTTACATTACTGCAATTAATGATCTCATAGTAATCTTGAATGACGCCGTGTTGTCTTTAGTGACGAATCTAGATTTTGTTTAGGAATGCACGACGGTCGTGTGAAGGTCTGAAGAAGACGGGGTGAAGAACGGAATCTCCGATTTACAATTGAGAGGCACGTACACCGCACTGTGGGTGTTATGGTTTAAGGTGCGAATACTTACGGAAGAAGGTCTCCCTTGGTGTTTATTGGCGGCAATATGGCATCACAACGGTATATGGCGGAGGTGGTTGGAACACATCTCCTGCCATACTTATAAGACCTCGAAGATCCATTATTCCATCAACATCATTCACGTTCACATGTAGCAGAGTTTTCCTTAATCCTCTTTGAGCAGGCCTAGGTTCATCTTTTGCCATGGCCTCCAAGATCTCCAGATCTTCCTCCCGCTGAACATGTACGGCACATAATGGGTAGAAGGTTGCGAAATTTCAACCGTCCTCCTTTGACTTTGGAGGCCTTCAGACACGAGGTGCAACTTGCATGGGACGCAATACTCCAATGCGAGATAAACCACCTTATTTAATCAATGCCTCGACGTGTAAATGCTTCTGCAAATCAAAGAGGCCGCACCAGACATCATTAACAATTATTTTAAAATTTTGTTTAACTAATAAAGATTTTCCTCCCAAATGTTGATCATTTATTACTATAGCATAGATAAATATTCTTGCCAATTTTCATCCGGAAATTCGAATCTCTTTTTGGTATTGCAATTTCTATATCACTAAGAATATATCAGATAGTGGAGATCAGCATAGCCTGTAAATGTATATAAAAGGTCGGAACCGCGAAAACGCGATTAAAGAATGTAAGCACACATATCAAGCTATCTTGACAAATGGTTTTAGGTTATCTGTAAATAGCATGTAACGATACAAGATCGATGAGTGCCTTTAAAAAGTCAAGAAAAGTTATAAAAACAAGACCCTAACGGCCGAGTTTTGCTAATTTTCAGACTTATTATACTAAGCCACTTAAATGTCATGTGTCGTACACTATCTCTTGCGCTGATGACAACCATCAACCAATTACAACAATGTAATACAAAACTTATACTATGCTTCATAACGATACTAGTACCGCTATTAACCAGAATGGGTGGTTGTAAAGTACAGACGGGGTTTTACTATGGCAATAGCAATAGGTCGATAAATATATCGGAATATGACCATCTCCATAGTCAGTAAATGTATACAAGCAGATCTTTCTATGAATTTTACCTAATTTTTATACGCCAAATTGATTTTCCAATCAAAATGTTTCGAAGTTTGCCTAAATTGTTTAGGTTTTATAAAAACAGGTAGAATGTAAATACGAGCCTCGTCTCATATCAGTTGACCCACCTTCTAAGCAGTTAAAATAAGAAAATCTAAAAAGTAACTAAAATTATCCGTATTGTTTATTTTTAATATTGATACATAACCTTTCTACTATTACGTATTATGAAATATCTTGAAAGATATTTTATATTTTTAACAAAAAATGAAAGAGGAAATTAATTCAAAATCTTGTATGTTTTATCCGCCCAGAGATTACTGGCATTTTCGTCACAAATTAGGTGGCTATTGGGCTGGCTATGCAAAACTATCTTAAAACAATTGTTGTTAATTGACACTAGTATACAAAACAGAGTTAAAATAAAATTAATTGTATCCTTAAAAATGAGTTGAGGGAAGACGATAGATGAGAATCTACGATCTATCATAATTCACTTATCCAAAACTGGAAATTCGAATTCAGAAATCGGTAAATTATTACATCTATCACGATATAGTGTGAGAAATATTGTGCGATTGTACAAAATAACTGGTTTCATTGCTTCAAAACCACGATATATAAAGAAAAGCAAAATTACCGACATTAACAGGAGGGCATTAAAATAAGTTATTCGTGAGAATAAGCGCACTAATTACGGATAACTGAGCTTACTGTGGAGTGAAGCTATTGGGAAATATATTTCAAGATCTACATGGCATAGGAAAGCTAGAAAGTTAGGATTTGGAACATATAAGGTATTATCTTTGAGTTGTTGTTTGACGCCAACTTTTCAAAAATCAACATAATTTTTTAGGCTAAGGAAAAAACCATCGTTGACAACAAAACAGAAGAAAACCCGTACAAAATGGGCCAAGGAACGTAAAAACTGGACTTCTGAACAGTGGAACTGCATGCATTGGAGTAATGAATCTCGGTTTGAAGTTTCTGTGGGTGATAGTCGTAGCAGAGTAATTCGGCAGAAAAACGAAGCATATCATTCAGATTTTTTAAAAAGAAAAGTTAAATTTCCAGCTTCTGTTAGGGTGTGGGGTTCAATGTTCGCAAGAGGTACAGGAAAAACTACACTTTATTGATGGAATTGTCAATACAGACAAATATTCGAACATCTTAGAGGAGTCTTTGTTACCAAAGTCGAATGCAGATTTCATTTTCTAACAAGACGGTGCGGCATGTCATACGTCTAAAAATCTTTGAAAC
>JAHWXV010314667.1:0-11732 GCA_024586415.1 Phrixothrix hirtus
TCTCAGTTGCATGGCCTATCAAAAAAGCCAATAAAAAATGAGGGTTGACATTTAAAAAAAACATCGATGACGTCATATCTACTTATTGAACCACCCTGTATATTTCAGTTGTACGTGAGAAAACTAAACTAAAAGTAAAAATCGACGTGTCCGAGCGTTTTTTCCAAAAATCATCTGTTGCATTTTTATTGAATTTTTTCCATAATTTTGCCTCTTTCTGTATATATAATAACAGTTGTATAAATATTTAAATATAAAACTAATGGTATTGTCGATTAATTTTGGTGATAAACTATTTATTCGATTTACCGAACTTTCCACATTGTTCCAATACCTTCTTCAGGGTACTAAAACAAGTATAACATTACAAAAATACTTAAAAATCTAATATATCAAAAATGAAATAGTGGAGAGGATAAAATTGATAGGCCCATATTAAAATTATAAAACACAAAAATATCTATTATTTAGAAAACATAATTAATATAAAAGCATTTGGGGAATTAAAATATTAAAATAAAATCCTAGTTTAATACTGGCAGGAGCACCTTGTAATTAAAGATAAAACGAAATGTAAATATAAAATAGGAATTTATAAAGTGTAATAGGATATTTAAGATAGGCATAAAGAACTCTGTATAATAATTTAACATAAAACATAATGTACACACACACAGAGGGCTGTACCCATAACAAAAGAAAACAAATAAAAATTAAATTTATCTGTGATAAGAGAAATTATTATCTAAACTGATAAGGGAAAGCACTAGCAGAACATAAAACAAACCAAAACATTTTATTCTCGAACCTTACCTATGCAAATCTCCCACCAAGCTCCCAATTTATAAATATTTTGCCACTGCCTCATTACGAGACCGTCTTGAAAGCCAAATTTTTCGATATTTTTTAGTTTTGACGTTTTGATTAGAATCTTCTGCTTTTAGTGTAATCCTCCGTAAGTTTTACAGGGACCGCAATAAAAATTTACCCTCCGAGTGAGATTCTGCTATAAACAATGTTATTTGAATGTTTTTCGATAAGATTAATTAGCCAATATACTTAGAAAGGTGATGTATCCACACAAAGCCCTTCAGATGTCTTTCGATTATCTCGTTCAAGCTACGATATAAAATTAACTATCTGTATTCTATCAACATTAACGCAAATTACCTATCGTTAATGATTCTTTCTAATGTAACTTGCATGAACCAACAAAATACATACCCACAGCATAATACAGAAAAAACGTTAGGCATTTCGTATAGCTGCCTTATTCTAAATTAATAAACAAAGTGATTTCTTGATAAGTAAAGAATCTGTTGCAGAAATAGAACCGTTGAAAATAAAATTATATTCTGTTTTGAAGTAATGTCTACAACGAAAATGATTGATTACGTCCCCTTGACTAATCGATAAATGCAATTAATCTGTATAAAAATTATTAAATAGTAGATTCATTTTATAATTTTGACGTTCATAGCTAGATATTTATAAGTAGAAAGATATTTATAATAACTTACAGCTAATTATACAGGGTGTTCGGCAGATAAAGAGTAGTACCGATAGATTTTATTACTAAAATTCCCTAAGAACGATATTTACAATTTTAGCGCTCTGAATGCGTGAATCTTTGAAGTTAGAGATTATTAGGCAACTGTTTCTGTAAACAAAAGAGACGGCATTTGTTTTTTCTGACTCATCAAACTGGAAGTTTGTACAAAATGTTAAGCCAAGTGTCATTGGCGATTTCTATTTGAGAAACCAGAATTAGAATAAATCTTGCAATGTAAATCGATCTTTGAAGATGAAAATATAAATACAAAGAATAAGTAATTTATAAATCCGTCTATACAGGGTGATCTATATTCGATAACTACTTACCTGATCATTCGAAGTCAAGTATCCCGTTGTCTTGGGTACCAAACATTAAAGGTACCTGCCTACGCGCACGCGTACACCCACAAGCACACACACACACACACACACACACACACACACATAGGGCAGATACTTTTTAGATCGCACTCACTGTTGATTCATCAACGATCTACCTACTGAAACTTTCAACCTGGCAGACCTCCTTTCTAATGTTTAGGCAACTTTATTATATACAGGAAAAGTGAAAAGTATTTCGCCCGAGGCACAGTATTTCCCTTTACAGCTTAGGTAACTACCGTAAGTACAGTACCCACGGAGTCATCTGTTTTAGCTCTTAAAGTAAGGTTCTGAGCATCTAGATATACAGAGTGCTTACTGCATAACGCCCTGGTAGTAGACTAGAAGCTTGTGGCGCCCAAATTCCTGATTTTGGGTATCCTAATAGTGTTTAACTAAACATGTATCGATGATCCACTATCTGACTTCACGGTAGCTATGCTAGCCGTGGTTAAATGCGCTATTAGTTATATTCGTGTTTAATTTTCAATTTTAGTTATCCGATACCATATGGTAATCTTTATAAACCGTTTTTAGATGGTCACAATTTTAGCCCGTCCACTGCGGCAATTATCTTCACGTTGAACCCATGTGACCACTTACAAGCGATTGTTTTAGCGGCAGCAAATTCTTGTTACAAATTTACCATATAACTATGAATTTCCGTTGCTTTAAAAACATTTTATAAGGAATTCAATTACAGCGCGATGTTTTAAATTTTCCATTTTAAAGCAATTCACTTACACGTTGAATGTGAATGCCTTGTAAACAAAGTATGAATTGAAAGAACGAATTGCAGCTTCAATATATCCTTCCACAGTGATATATCGGTTAGCTATTACAATAAAAAGCTTACTTTTATTTTAAAATTCTTAATAAGTTATTATATAGAGTATTCTTTTAAATTGATTTACTATATTCTTTTAAACAATGAAAAGACACACACCTTAGAGAAATTTATTTCTCGGCTAAGGTTCGATCCTTTTATCTTGTCGGGCTAATATACTTGACATTAGGTCATTCAGAAATTTGATTAATCTATCGTTTTAAATGTAATTTTATATAATTTTCGGTGTTATAGACAATTATACTACTAATAAGGTGACGATCCTGCAAATCGCGAGTTTCACAAGATGGACTTGTATTAGGCAACCCAAAATGAGATATTCAAATATTATTGATTTTTGATGAGAAAGAGTGCAGACTGTTGGATAGGTAACCAAATTTACAAATTGGTGGTACTGAAATTAATAATTAAATAATACTAAGGTTACCAACTAATTATTTTACTATAGGCGTCACACATAACTGATAATTAAAGCGATGTATTGGAATTTCAATTTGCTTATTGATTGTTAAAAATGAATTAAGACATCTTTATTTGATGTAAGCTACAACAATCTCTAATTTTCAATTAAAAATAATTAAAATATTAAACATATGTAAAATATAGATACACGCCTATGGTTGACATGTTGTTTTGTTGGTTAGGAAGAAACACATCAGCAATGAATTCCCTAGATTTTTTAAAATTTTTACTGCCCTGGATGCACTCTTTTTCGATCGCACGATAGTTGCAGTTCAAATTTTTAGAAAAGAATTCCGTAAGGACCGGTGGAATAGAATTAATTAATAAATAATAGTTTTGACCCCGTTTTAAAATTAATTGCGGAAGCGTAATAATGCAAAAGCGCTAATTTACGCATTTTGAATATTACGTTTCTGTAATTAATTAAAAACTACTAATAAAACTATTGTTTATAAATTTATACTATTATTCTTCTCCCTACGGAATCCTTTTTTAAAAATTCTACAACTATAAAAAAAGTGGTAATATGAATATAGCATTTGTATTGCCTAATCCAAGTCCCTAGGAGCCTTAAGGTGTTACGGCATGTAAGTCCAAAATAAGTCATGAATTATTACTGAATTTTCATTTACATGATGTATATTAAATATTACGAAGACATACAAATTAATAAAACCCGTTCCTCAATTTTATTTACCATCTACTTTTAACCAATTTCACAAAATTAAATTTTAGACAAATTAATTGAATAAGATGTAAATATTTATAAAAAAAAATCTTAATCTAAAACAGCGAATTAAGCTTTTATTAAATTTGCACAGATTATGTCAAATTTATTGTTATTTTTGAGTGGTTTTAAATAATATATGAAATTTTTAAAACTTAAAGTAAATTATAAAAATATCTTTTTCGGCTAAACACGCGATAAAAACGACATTAAGTGAATGCACATTTAATTCTAAAGAAATTATAGTAAAGTTATCATAACCAAAATACTACAGAAAATTTTAAAGAACAAAATGGAACGTTTTATTTTGAACAATAATTATTTTATTCGTATCTCAATGAGTAATAATCAGATGAGAACATCGCTAGTGCTATGCTACAACAGACGGAAAAATATATTTCTATTATATATGCTGACGGAACTAAAAAGCAGTGCGGACTGAAGTAACTGCAAATATTCTAGAAGGAAATTTGCGTTTTTTTATACATGCAGAGGGGTATCTGCTGTTAACATAATGTTCTTAGTTTGCGGATATCAGCCTGTTCAAGAATTACAATTCAACAATAACTTCTATTTTCGACTAATGATTTCTCAAAGTCAATTTTAGTGATAATTAGAATCAATTGTTATAAATAACAATCGAAAATTTAGAATTTATGATTTGTATGAAAATCATAATCGAGCTTTCTAGAAGTATGATATGCTTTATCTAGACCAACAAACCGTCTCTAAAAAAGGAGCTTAACGGTGAAATTAGAATGAATTAGCTTTATGCGTTGTTCTTTGTAGATGTTCTATTATTTTAGCAAATTTAAAATTAAAATGTAAGTCTTATTTGTAAATCAATTTAAGTGAAAATGTAATGAAACTGTCTTTATTTGAAAAACCTCCGTTGTCTTATGAATATCCAATTTGGCTAATAGCCTTTAAGTGGTTAAATAATCAATACAATGATTAACTGTAATAATTAATATAATTAATAACGGACATCACCAAAGAGCTATTGGTAAAATAGTGCCCTCGTAGGTTTATTTTACAAATTCTTCAGTTTCAGTTTACTGAATTGGTGTAACTTTAAATTAATGTCATTTTTTAACTAATAAAATATAATCAATAAGTACTGTTTATTTAGGATGCCATTATCTTTTAAATAAATTATTATTTTTATTGGAAGCCATTATCAAAGTTTTTTCAAGCTCGTATTTTAAAGATGGAATCCCGAAAAATTCAGGAAAATTATAATTATAAGTTACAACTTTATACGTAAATTATTTAGGTGTAATTAAATTATAAAATACAAAGAGGATGTATTGATTATATAATATTAGTTTGGAGTTCAACAAAAATTACTTTCAGGCTTGTAATCGACAATCGTTTAAATCTATTGAACCTTTTTCGATATTAAATAAAATAAAAACCCAACACCTATTCACAGTTTGGTTTTATTGTTTCAAATTCACTTTACACCAATAAAATGTGCCATAAACAAGTTCGTTTAATCATTGTAAAATCAATTTGCTCCATTTAATGCAATATAATGTAATGAAACATAGGTTTATATCAAATGAGATGAAACTTGAAAAAATACTATTAAAACGAAATAACTTTAAAAGGATATTTAAATATGTTCTTAATATTAAATACCATCCTGTATATTAGAAATTTTTTTAATTAAAGCGCATGTCCTTTTAGCTATCAGGTTTTGCCTTAAAATTTATGTGAGAAGGGGAGCATGTAAATACTTTTATTAAAATTGCGCTCAGCATCCGTTTTAATTTATAAAATTTATTCAGATAATTAAAGATCTTAAGAAAACTGTATCTTCCTGGAATTTAATCAAATTTTGCAACTTGATATATACAATTAGTTTTGACAATTTTATTAATTAATAATTATTAAACTCATTTCTAAAGTTTAATTAATGGTGTAAAATATATCGTTATATTAATTTAATAATAAACTTTCTATAGCGAATTTAATTAAACTAATTAACTTAATTAAACTTTTAAAAAGCGTTCTACTAACTTACCAGGATTTGCGAGAGAAGATAGGTACTCGGCAAAAATGCACAAGATCACAGCAGGAGCACTGACAAAGGTGTGCGTTCCCGCTCGTGAACACAGCTTTATAACCAGAGCTTGGCCTGCGCCTTTACTCTGAAATTGTTCAATTGTTCAGAATATTATCATTTTAATACTCTGATGATCAGTAGTAATAACTTATTTAAGTATGTACCATCTATATGTGACTAAAATAAGTAACCGATTCTTTTAATTTCCAAAAGAGTGAATTAATTCGGCAACTTTACCAAACTAGTTTGATTTATTTTAAATTTAAATTCTGTTAGATCAAAATCTCATCGAAATTCGAAATTTAACAAAAACAGTTGCATATACGGCCTAAAGATCAATCTAGAGTTTTTACGACCTAATCGAATACAACCATTAGTAGCTAGTTTATCATTTTATATTTTTAGTATAATAAAACGTTATATTAGTCAAAAACAGTAAAACCTCAACCTAAACGTACTTTTAAATCTTAGCTAATTTAAAACTGACATGAGTTACGTGTGTTTATGAAAACAAAGCATGTTTGTTTTAATACAGCTTTGGGATGAAGAATATATGTTGAAAACAGTTTACTGAAAAAACTTAGGCATGGATGGGAAAATATGAAATAAAACTAGAAATTGGTACAATGAAAACAAATATACATAGATTAACAGCATAATTGTAATGTTTCTGTATTAGTTTTCAATTTCTCGATTCAGTTTTGTACCACATTAGTAACCTTATCATTATTATACATCCAAACAAGTGACAATTAGAGGAAAATAAATTATGGCAGTACTGTGGGTGAAGCGGTAGGATGACAAGTATTGTCTGCAAGTTGAACAGAAACACCATTTTTATTCAAAGTGAATTGCTTTCTTCACTTTTTAGTCAAAAGAGTTGAATAATACCGCTCGCCAATATTTTTTATGTGAAAATTGAATTTAAAGCATCCTTTGGATTCTAAATAATAGTCGCTGCGTGTAAGGTTCATTTTCCCTAAACAGCCGGTCTTTTAACAAGAAGTTTCCGCCAATGTGATTTCCTAAAGTGTGTTTGTAATGTGGTCAAATCTTGAGTACTTCGTTCAAGGGAAATTTGGTAATAATTTCGTTGCGCAGCAGTATCAGATAAGAGAGAAAATGGCTCGCCTGTACGATTAGCGAGCTTAGCTTATCGCACTATACACGATGACGCAGGGAGTTACAACGAGAAAATGTACTACATTTTTATTTAATAACTCAGTTGTAACGATTACACAATCACTAATAAAGAAGCAATTATATCTCATTATTTATTAACTGGGAATAATGGTAAACAGAAGTTAACGTTAACTTAATACATCACAAATGTAATCCAAAAACACGTGAAAATGCGTTTCACAAATTTTCCAGCTGCATAATATAAATTATTTAACAGATATAACTAAAAGCAGTTGTCTTCTATTTATTAACAAATCAAGCCTTTTGCTGTCTACTAAGTTTAAAAAATGATATCTCCACTTATTTATACCTTTAATTCGGAATTGAGCATTTTCACCTTGAGCTAAATTACTGTACATACCTTAAGCGGCGCAGTGCGTTGTGACATATTGCACGTCTACTAGGATAATTAAATTGAATAATATTTATTAATTAACTAATTTAGTACATAGTAATTAGGCAGAGAAGAACAGTTGTCGAACATATAAGCGAACGTTTTCTTAATTATCTTTACAAACATTAAAGGAAAACTTATTAAAATGAAACTAATTACAACTGATTTACAAAGGGATCGAATCAAAATCTGAAAATAGTCTTTGTAGCCAATTTAGTATTATAAAAGACATCACTTCGTTGTATACAGAAGAGTCAGATTCGTTATCGCTACCGCATTTAAATTTAACGAAATCATCCCTCGAAATTATTTTCAGAGCAAGTTGGTGCCTTGTTTAAAACCCGTGTGCTTTGATATTAAAACTAATTAATTATTTAGGTCACTTTGATCGATCAATAAGTTGAGAGTTTGCTATCAGCGAAGCGATCGTGAGTTCTAACCGCCATTAGAGTTTGGAAATCTTTCCAAAACGACTGATCGTTTGTTCTCAATGATTTAGGCTGTAGAGTGACTAGTGAATAATTACTAAATCAGTCAATTCTTATAATTTCACATAAAATGGATTGTTGGAAACAGATATTGTCACAGAATATTTTGAAAACTCTATATCTTATATTTTATTTCCCTAACATTCAATTTAATGAAATTTTACTAAAAATATTTTTACATCCCGTGGTAAGAATTTTTAATTTAATAAAAAACAAATTAAAATATTGAGTTTTGTTATTAATTCAAGAACGTGTGAATTCAGTTACAAAGGTAACAAGTACCTACTTATCCTTAGAAGTTCGAAAATTGAATTGAAGTTGGCAACGGACGCCATTACTACGGTCAAAGCTAAATTTATTGTATTAACTGCAATCGAAAGGAATATTTAAGTTTTATCCAAAATGGAAATTAGGTATGCTTTATGTACAATCACACCATAATTACCCCATCTTAGTTTTAATACATAACTTCCTTATTTTTACGCTCTGAAAAACAACAAATGTAACGAATAAATGATTTGAGGAACAATTATCTTAATATATTGGTACCTAATAAACTTCTGTAACTAAAACAAGATTTTGGCGAATGCTTGACTATCCTTTTACATCAATGTAAATGGAAATGGTGATAGCTATGTTAAATTAAAAGCAATGTTGGTGTTAAACGAGATAAAGTATTGAAACTTAGTAGGTATTGTGAGGAAATTAGATACCATTGTTGAACTGTAGATTGTTTATATATACCTATTGTAATATTCCGCTATTTTTAACACCATTCTTCAGTGTTTGCTTTTGCTGATATTTAGTTCGCAATTTATTTAAAATTTTAACTGAAGGCTTAAATGTAAATGTAAATGTAAATCCTTGCTTTTATTGATAATAGAGAAAATGCAGGAGGGTGTAGAATCAAAACGTGTTAAGGTTTTAGAACAGCTTTGAGAAACAAAAATAAAAATGAATATTTTACACATAGAGCAAAATTTTTATGGAGGTTAAACGATTTTAAAAAACAAAATATTTCTGGATGTTCACATTTAACGTTATTGTGAGCATTTTAATATGCACAAATGTTTTAAGTATCATAATTTTAATATAACATTGCCACCACCATTATCATTAACACTATTGTAATAGGACAGCAAACAAAAAAATTCTTGCGACGGTTACGTACAAATGAACAATATTGGAAGCCGTATACAGTTAACGTTGGTAAATATCCGTAGATATTAAATCCCTAATAAGTATTTCAGAGTTCGCATCGTCAGATTTTTGTCACACTCAAAGACATATAAATAAAAATAATAGGTATATACTACAACATAAACAAATTTTGAACAATATCAAAATATTCACAAAATTTATCGTAAAGCTATTCACAGATCTTGATCACGCAACTTCACATATGCCCTCGCTTACCGATCAATCTCCTAAATTTAAGTAATAGAAACAGATATTTGTTAACAAGTTTTAGTACATTCCCTCCATAATATCGAGCATGTAAATAAACGCAATTGCTAAATTAAGACTATTTCCGGTACTTCGTGGCTGTTGTCACATAAACAAGATTGTTTTTCAACCAAACTTGTAAACGGCTTAACCAAAGATGATAAATCTCCTACTATCTGAGAAGAAGCAGCCTATTTACTGCGAAATGTTTCTTGCGACCATTTTCTCTCTCAAGACACGTAATCAATCTTCGACACTTTGATGTGTTATATCCATGAAACAGCACCAGAAGTTATATGAATTAGAACCGTCTAACTGTCTTCACAAAAAACAATGAGACGCAATACTTTTTAAGCTTGAGGAAACTACTTTTCATTTTAATTGTAAGATATGTTACAGTCTAAATCGGTTTTAAGCCCTGGGAAGATTTATCATATCCCTTGCCAGGGTAGGTTTTGCTAGGCGAGAGGGGTGGCTCTTTATTAACTACAGTTGTCCTGTGACAATAGCTTAGAAAGGAAACTAGAATATATAAATCATTTGAAATAGACAAAAGGATTCCACCAAGCTTTAGTCGCAAATTAATTGTATCTTGACCAAAAATATTAAGCGGACAAGACAACGATGAATAACAATTATGTAGAAATTGCTATAGACAAACATCGGGATGTTGGTATCTACTCCATTGGCAGCTATTAACAATTATACTACATTGCTTGATTACCTACTTTATTTACGTAATCTTTGTTTGGTTTTAGAATGAAGCAGACCCACTATTTCGAAGTTGTATTGATTTTTATCAACTAGTTGAGGATTAAAACCCTTCTTATAACGGATCTTAATATTTACGACCCGTAATGTTACCTGTTATTGACCCGTGAGTTCTCGGTCTATACAAGTGTCTACTTAGTCACCCTAGCGATCTCACCAAATATATTCAATTAACGACTTACATATTTTATCAAGTAAGAACAGAGAGTTACGATGTATACATTTATTGAAAAGTTTCAAAATTAAAAAAAAATAATAATTCACCAGTAACCGTTTACAATATTAAATTATACAAATCATATACAAAAACGAGTAAGGTTCACGATTATTCGGTTCTTTCCCTTTTCAAATTGCTGACAGGTAGTAAACAAAAATTTATGATGTTTATTAAATACGAAAGGGAAAGTAACTTCTGGTTTTGTTAAGTTTATTTATTTAAAATAAAGCAAGATTTTATTTTTAAATTAATTATCTAGCACTTCGTTTGTTCAATGTAAGTTTTTAAAAGAGTTGATTAAAACACTTACGATTAATTGCGGGAGTGTACTTTCTACGATATTAAACTTCCTTCTAGTTATGCGAAGTCCAGGTCAGTTGCTTTAAAAGGATCTCTGTCCCCTTTAAATAATCCAATTCAAACTTGCAGTCTTCTCTTTAAGATTTCGCTTATGAACTTTGTAATATTTAACTTACGTTGACATGTAAATTTTTGGAAAACTTTATTTTGTCACAGCCCTCGAATGTGTGACACCAATTAAATCATTTACATCTTAAATTATCAAAGGACCTTATAACTTGGCTACACTTGATTAATTCAGCAGCTATATTCACGCACAAGCAAAAGATAGACGGAAATTTCGTTGTCCGATCTTATATTAATTTTTTGGGAGATCCCACTACTGCAATTTTCAACCAATGGCTGATCCAGATTTGGTATCATGTTTGAAATAACGAACGTTGCGTTTCCATTAAAATCGAGGTGTTTTCTCATTGCATTTTACAGCTTAGTCCCACGGTTTCTTTTATGGTCGGCAAAGGTTCTTCCCTTTTGGCGGCGCCTTTACTCTAAGAAATTTTATGTAAAACGTTTCATTGCATAAGTCGGTTTTACTTCTAGGTGCTTTGAAGATAGTCCTATTGCACAAGTTTTAAAAATACGCGCAATTCGCTTATTGCCGCACTTTACAACTAGCACCCTTATGAATATTTATAGTCTGTGAAACTTACAAGGAATGGGCCCCAACCCGAACTCACCGATGTTATTGATTTTTTGATATGTTGTAGAAGATCAAAAAATAAAAGATACTTATTTTTTTTATCTGCTGTAAAGCACTTTTAAGACATGAAAACCACCCTCAAAGTTCACCACCAAAAACGGTTTTTTAATATATCTCCGCTTCTAATCAAAA
>JAHWXV010314671.1:0-12359 GCA_024586415.1 Phrixothrix hirtus
TTAAGATTTTAAACGATATTATTCAAGGTTAAAATTTACAAGAGCATACGGGGTGCATTCAAAAAAGGTTAATAACTATCATTTACTCAAACGTATAATTAATTAATTTTCATATATTGTATAGGGTGATACAAATTAAGAAGGCGTTTGACATTTGTTATTCCACCCTTTGTTTATCCCCTATAGGTCTCTAGGCCTCAACAATATCCATAGGACGCCTTACACGACACAACTACAGAACTGTAGCTACCATGTGTAAACACTCTTGTGCTGCTGCGATGCGGTGAATTGAAGTTTTGACCGTCGCGGATTTATTCTACAATACTGCAGCACATTTTAAGACTTTTTAATTGCGCTGTAAGAAATTATTTTGAATTATTTTAGATTAACATTGGCGGGTATAAGATATAACCCGTAATGTTTGCGTTAAGCATATAATCGAATTGATCTATCAGGTAAACTTGCGTAATTAACAATTTCCGGGGATGTTAATAACGTAGATATTTAGGAGAAATGCAAATTTTTGTGTATATGCGCGCCTTGGTAATATAACTCAGGTTAAGAAAATTAATTACTTATTAAAGTTAGTTTGAGAAACCACACCATTCTTAATCATTGTACTGTTACATAATCGCCGTTTATTTTAATACAAATTTGGATATTGACACGAATTTATTACTTTTTTAAATTATATTCAATTTTGAAAAAGTTTGCGAACCTACAGTTCTAATTAAATATAACTATAAATAATTTATGATAATAGTAATCTGAAAAAAAATCTTGTGTGAGACAACACACGACTTTCTCTTACCTACATAGATATACAAATATGTAGATGTTCACAAATAATTAAAATATTATTTGCGTTTATTTTGGGAATGATAATACTGATGGTCACCCATTCAAGTTACTGGACAAGTAAAACCCTGCTTAACTCCAGAGATTTTCTCTGATAACTCGCTTCAACTCATTTTTTCAGGAAACCTCTAAGTTCACGTAAAATGATGTTAAGGACAATAGGACGGTAGCAAAATTCAAAAAAATTGTTAAAAACGTTTTCGAGAAAATCGCAAAAAACTTTAAAATCGTAAGAATAAAGTGGCACCTCCGATCATTCGAGTTTAACTAAATTTTTGCCGTCTCATGTACAGAAGATATAAAACATAAATATAGTTTTTGATTTTTATATAATGAATACTTTTTGAGATACGTTGTTCGCAATTAATACTCCAAGTACATCCGGTTGCTCGATTTCCAAAAATTAATTATAGAAACTCCTTGCTTAATATAAAACTAAATTAAATAGCTAAGAAATATATTAAGTTTAAAAAAGATTGTTACAGCCGATTTCAAAAAAACCGCGGAAATAAAGAATTTGGAAATGATCTAAAAATGATAGAAATAAAGTGATACTTCCGGTTATTCGATTTTAACCAAATTTTTGATTTTACAGGAAAGGTGATAATGAACGTAAATATAAATTTTCATTTAGTTAGGGTTTTTAGTTTCATATATACTGTATTTATGGTTAACAGTGAAGGTACTTCTGGTTAATCGATTTGCAGAAAATTTTCTGAGTAACCGCCTAGACTACATAAAAAGGTCTTAAATTTATAAGAAATGCAATGCATTCTAAAAAAATCGTTATAGCCGATTTCGAAAGAATCTCAAAAACGAAAAATTCTGAAAATATCTAAAAATGACAGAAATAAGGTGGTACTTCCGGATATCCGATTTAAACCAAATTCTTGATTTAACAAACTAAGGTGATTGTGACCCTAAATATAAATTTTCATTTAGCTAGGGTTTCTAGGTTCATAATTATTGTATTCGGTCTTCACAGCGAAAGTACTTCCGGTTACTCGACTTACGAGAATTTTATGAAAAACTGCCTAGATTTTATGAAATGGCATTCGATTTATAAGAAATATAGTGAATTTAAAAAAAATCGTTACAGCCTATTTCAAAAAAATACCAAAAAACCAAAAAATGATGACTAAAGTGGCAATTTCGGTTTTCCGATTTTTAGTGAAATTGTTGGCGTCGAGTGCGACTATGGATAGAAATTCAAATATAAAATTTTGCTTTTCTAGGACTTTTGGTTTTCGAGGTATCGTGTTCACACGCATACGCACACGCAGATGCACGCGCACACGCACGCGCACCCGCACGGGTCCAGGCATGCGTACGCGCACGCTCATACGCACATAGACGCGCACGCGCAAGCGCACGCGTACTCGACCGCGTACACGTAAACGTACACGTACACGCGCACGCACACGCACACGCACACGCACACGCACACGAACACACACACACACAGACCAATTTTCAAAAACGTGGTTTTCGTACTCAGGGCACCCCAAAACGTGTATTTCTATTAAAACCTTTACATCTAAAATTTTGGTCGAAAACAATACCTTCTCTTTCACCGATATGTCGTATAGCTAAGTAGATATTCTATGGGAGTTCCAGACCGCAAGTGGGCCCGAAGATTACTACCAAAGTGTCTGGGAGGCACAGCTTTAAATTTTGGAGTGGGGCGTAAGCCTAGGTGTAGAAATGTGGCCACGGACTTTGCCCAGCAGCAGAAGAGGGGCCCCAAGATGGCCGCTGAGTTGGTTGAGGGGCACAGCCCTATCAACCACGTGGGGGCGCTTAAATCACTTGACATCGGCCATTTTGAAAGCGAAGTGAGCCCCAAGATGGCCACTGAGTAGGTTGAAGGGCACAACCATGGGTGTAGGAATGGGGCATAGGATTTCGCCCCAGCAGTAGAAATGGGGCCCCCATTATTTAAAGCGAACGCATACGCCATCTATGTGTTTAGCTATGTAGTTATTGTTAAAGGTTAGGTTTGCGACTTGACTACGCGCCATCTGCGAGTGTAGCGATGGAGTCTACCCAAGTCGCACTCCGCCGCCCTTATTTTATAAGTTATAACCACATCGCTACAACTGCGACTTGGGTATTGTTGGCCATTTTGAAATGATACATTTAGGTCGGACATTTTGAAAAGGATACATTTAGGCCGTACATTTTGAAAGGATACATTTAGGCATTCTCATTTCGAAATCTGACGCCATCTAACGTTAGAAGTTGGAAGTTGATCTGTGGAAACTATAATCGTGTGTGTAAATCATTATCATTCAAATTTGAAATAAAGAGGGAAATCCCTAACGAAAAACAAGTGAATATTCAAACTTAAGGATTTATCAAAAATGTTCCGCTAAAATTTGAAAATATGACTTGTAAAATTAATTATATATATGCAATGGATTTATTTTAAAACAATGACGCTAACATATTCGACAGAAGATTAAAAAATCAAAAATGGCGTTACGTATGCCGCGTTGAAACGCCTTTCTGAAAAAGCCTTTTGTAAAAAATTAATATTTATGTGTTTTAAAATCGAATTTGTAGTGCATTTATACGTATATACATATTTAATAATAGATTGAAAAAGGATACAGATAAGAATTATCGCTATCAGTTTGCATGTAACTTTTATTCGAACTTCAAATTGTTTCAACGTAAAATTAAATATTTTCTTTAAAATAAGTTGCATAATATCAACAAAAATAATTTAATAAAAATCCAGTGGACTTGTAAAATTTATTTAAATACGTAGACGACGCTAACATATTCAAATTTTACCTTAAGAGGAAAATCTTTAGCAAAAAACAAGCTAATATTCAATCGTAAGAATTTGTTAAAAACGTATGCGTCGCCAAAATTCAAAAATAGGACTTATAAAAATTGTTATTCAAATTTATTTTAAAATAATATCGCTAACATATTCAAATTTAAACTTAAAAGAAGAGATCCCTAACAAAAACACGTTAATATTCAAACTTCAAATTCAAAAATAAGACTTTAAATGTGCATAGTAATTGTATAAAAGGAAAATTAAGAAAATATTCATATATGTATGTATTTACTTAAATATAATTTAGAAGTATTTTACAAAATTGCTATGCATAATTTTTAAAATTTAATTGAAATGTCTACACATAATCAATGGAACCATATATAAAAATATCGTTATTAAGCGGAAACTATATCCTATTTCAATGGAAAAACTATCAAAGTTATTTTGTTATCAATGAAACGACATCCTGTTAAAGGAATTATCATGTATAAATATTCATCAGCAGCATTGTTAAAGTGATTGTTGCAGAGAACGGTTCAGCCGTTTTATTCGTGTAAGTCTTTTGTTTTCTTCTTTATCAAACTCAAGTAAGCATTAAATATTTTTAATGCTTTTGAGTTCTATTTTATGTTTTATTTTAGAAATGGATTTAAGTGCACCGCTGAAAGAAATTCATTAATATGAAAGAACTACAGAGAGGCGTACGCTACAATATTTTAAACCTAGACATTATAAATACTAAATTTGGAAAAGGCGCAAAAGCTGAATTGGCAGAGCGTGTAGTATTTCTACCGAAGAGAATGGTACCAACCATCGAGGCAGAAATTTCTAAATTCACTCCCAACACGTATTGCACAATTTTTAAGGGCTCTACAGCATTCAATAGTGCCGACATAGAAATTATTTTGAATTAATTTTATTCTTCTTCTTCTCACTTTAAAAGTAAGTAGTAGTAATACTATTATTAAATTTTTAAATTATTTGTCGTGATTATTATTCAGGGATTTATCTAATCTATATTTTCATTTCCAGCTTAGTAATAATAGTCCAACATTTTGCTAACGCTGCCGCCGTAACCTCACTTTCACCACCGCCACCAATGCTGTTCCAGGAAACGCTCTCGCCAAGATGAGTTTAACTAGCAATGCTTAGGATATTACTCAAGTAAGTAACAATATTGTTAGTAACATTAGAGGTGCCTTAAAATTTTTAAATCAATGCAACACCAGCCAAACTATCAACACCTGGCTGCAGCATTTGAAAATAAATTGCAGATTATTTAATAGCGCTATTAAAGATGTTGATCTAAGTACTGGTAGTCGGTGAAAACTGTTGGCAAATTTAGGTCAATTAAAACGCTATCAGATCTTATTATTGCGTAAACGTGAAAGTGCTGTAGATCAAGGTCTTAATCCGAACACTAAGAGTATTGAACGCAGCGATTACGTAAAATGGGTAGATGTTGTTTTGGATTCTAGAGTCCGTATCGGCATTATTTTTAATTTAAAACGTGTAGATATTATCGCTTTTCTAAATGACGCATTTTTCCTCTTCAAAACGCAAATTAAAAACATTTTAAAACAAATGTCTATGATAAAAGTTTAGTGATAAGTTTATAAAGCACCGCATTAATGGAGGAGCCGAAGAAAATCTATCGGAAATTGTAGATACGAAGCACTTTAGTACAAAGAACGCCATCATAGATGACGGAACGAATTTAAATCAATGGTTTCAGGAGCACATGATTGATAAAATTTTGGAAAAATTGGAAGATTTTCAGGAGGAGAGCAACTGGGCTTTGCGAGAAATCCTATCCCTAGAAATTAATATCAATAAAACTGAAATTGGAAATGGGTCTTCTTTCATTAGGCTTCCAGAATTTATCGTCATAAAGCAAGCGTGTATTAATATTATAAACTATGACGACAACGAATGCTCTGCCTGGAGTGTAATGACGGCTTTGTATCCTGCTAGTATACATTCCGATAGAATTTCTTCCTATACTCACTTGGTCTACAGTTTTGAATATGCAAACTTAGTCAAATTTACAAATTCGAAAAACAAAATAGTATTTCAATTACTTTACACTTAAGAATTACAGAAAGAAAATTTCACCGTAGTACCCAGTTGTCTGACAAAATCAAAATTAAATAGATATGTAAATCTACTTTTAATTCAATGTAAATATTTTCCGTCAACGACAAACGAACATAATGATAATGACGTCAACGATGACGTAAACATTAAATATCACTGCTGTTTAATAAAAGATATTTCGCGTCTTTTACCTAAACAATTAAGTTAACATAACGGTAAAAAGCATTTATGCGATCTCTGCCTAAATTATTTTACGAGCGAAACTAAATTAAAAGAGCATTGTGAAAAGTGAATACCTGTAAAATCAATTTCCCCAATTACGATTTCTTGGAGTTTAAAACTTTTAAAAATAATTACCCTTTGTACTATACTGAGATTTCGAGTCAATTCTGATGCCAATTCCAAATGGCGGCGATAAATTTAAGAAAACGTTTCCGTATCAAAAACACGAAGCCTTAAAGACATTGCACAAAGCGTTTCTACCAAATTGCTAGAAATAAAACCGATGCAAGGTTCTCCACCTATACATTTAGCCACGTCTTGTCACATATGCGGGAAAAAATTTACGGCTAAACATGGATCTGAAAATGGTATTTTGAGAAACCACGATAATTTAACGGGAGAATTTCTGGGATTTGCACATTCCAATTGCAATCTAAATTACAAAAAGAAGTTTATTATACCCGTTGTCTTTCATAATTCGCGTGGATATGACAGCCGTTTTCTTATTAGGGACATTGCGAAATTAGGAAAAATTCATTTGGTTCCGATAAGTAAAGAAAAATACATTGTTTTTACGTTGGACGACGAAGAAACCGACATACATTTACAGTTAAGTTCATGAATGCTTCTTTGGACAAACTCGTTTCTACAACCTCTATTCAAGACTTAAAACACTTAAAATCCGAATGCCATATTGATGACGATTTGTTTAAATTACTCGTGCGTAAAGGGGTGTTTCCCTATGACTACGTTAGTTCTTTAGAAAAACTAAACGATACGCAGCTACCTTCAATTGACGCCTTTTACAATAAATTAAACGAAACCGAAATTTTCGAGGACGATTACAATCATGCGCAAAGAGTTTGGCAAAAATTCAAAATTTAAAATTTAGGCGAATACGCGGATCTTTATATGAAAACGAACATTTTACTCCTCTGTGACGTGTTTCAGAAGTTCCGTGACGTTGCACGCAAAAATTACAATCTCGACCCTGCCTAGTATTATATGTTGCCTGGATATACCTGGGATTGCATGCTAAAGTATACTGATAAAAGACACTGACATGCTCATGTTTGTGGAAAGGGGCATTTGGAGAGGAATATATCAATGCAGTAATCGATATTCGGAAGCTAACAAGAAGTACTTGGGTGAAAACTACGGTCCATCGAAACTTAGCCAGTATTTACTGTATTTAGATGTAAATAATTTATACGGTTGGGCCATTATGCAATATTTGCCTTATGGTGGCTTTAAATGGCTAGAAAATTGAGAAGAAGAATTCAATGTTTTGGATATTCCGGATGTTTCAGAGAAATGGGCTTGAAGTTTCCACAACATATTCATGATCGTCATAGGGATTTTCCGTTTTGTTCCCAACATCTTAAACCGTTAAATTCAAAAATTCCAAAACTCATGACAACGCTGCACAATAAAACAAACTACATTATTCATTACCGCAATCTAAAGGAAGCGCTGTCAAACGGGCTTGTCCTGAAGAAAATTCATAATATCTTAAGTTTCAAACAATCCGCGTGGTTAAAGCCGTAAATTGAACTAAATACTAAGCTTCGGCAATCTGCAAAAAATAATTTCGAAAAAAATCTATTTAAGTAATTTATTAACACCATTTTTGGCAAGACTATGGAGAATATTTGTAAGCGCCGCATTGTTAAACTTATTAGACAATGGAAGGGTCACTACGGTGCTAAAAATTTAATTGCTAGTCCAAATTTTCAAAACCGAACCATTTTTGACGAAAATCTTATGGCTATTGAGCTTGCCAAAACCGAATTAATGTTTACTAAACCTTTATATATTGACATGGCTATATTAGATATATCAAAAACTTGCGTTTACGACTTTCACTGCTCCTAAATGCTTAACAAATTCAGCGTAGATGATTGTAAACTTATGTACACAGATACAGATAGTTTAGTGTAACTTAAATGTGATGATGTATATAGGGACATTATTAAAACTGATATGCATATGTTTGATACTAGCGATTACCCTGTTAATAATAAATATTTAGGACCTCTAGTCAATAAGAAAGTTCCCGGACTTATGAAAGATGAACTAAACGAGCTATTAATGACCCATTTTGTTGGTTTGCCTTCAAAATGTAAGGTTTTAAGGTTGAAGATGGGAAATGTGTTAAAAAATCAAAGAGCGTTAGATACAATGTTGTAAAAAATAAAATTACTTTTCAGGATTACGTGGATTGTTTGAGGCTGCAAAAACCAAAAGAAATTGTTCAAAGAAGCGTTACAAAGCTCTTCTTGGCTAATTGTAAATATTATTTGTATTTGTATTTTTAATAATAACTATATCTATGTTTAAAAATAAAATAAACACCGTATTATTTGTATCTGAATTTGTATTTTTAATAATATTATATGTAAGTTTAGAAATAAAATAAACACTTTGTCTATAATTAAATCTTATTATTTTATTTAACTATTATACAAGTTAAAACTTAAGAACTAATTAAGTAAAACAGAAGCATCTTCCCAGGTGGGCCTTCGAAATCCAAGTCATTTGATGTAGACCTTCTTTCCGCACCTTTTTAACCTGGTAGACGTCGTCGTGAGTCGTCTTTTGGAGTTCCTGTTCGCAGAAGCCTCTCAGAATGGGCCGATTTTGCATTTCTATAGGTAGCGGGATTAGTAATTTGAATTTTAGCAATTTTAAACGGTTCGGTAGTCCAATTTGGTGTAAATACTTTCTTCAATACTCGTTTGAATTTGCTGATTCATACTACGTCACCAACCTTGTAATGATGTTTCCCGAGTACTTTTAATTTTGTTTAACTATCTACACAACTCAGAACTTAAACGAGAATAACTTTAATTTTTTGATTGAGCTATTTCTTCTTTCTTCCGCCCATGCGTCTCCATGAAACATTGACGATCAAACATTTTATAGCAGTCCTCGCACTTAAGTTTTACAAACTTGGCTTTTTGACGTGCAAAATTTCTCCTGTGCTGGATCGCTAGTTTTCTATAACATTCAGTACATATTCTACGTTTGTTAAACGCGTTTAAGCCGTGCAACGCCAGGTCTCGAGGTTTTTTCAAAGACTTTACGACCGTTGCGTCTTTGGGCTGAACATTTTCGCATTCCTTCTCCGCGCTTCTGCGTCTGTCGAACGGTTTCTCATCTCGAGTTGGTTCTATCTAACTGTTATTGATAGGGCGAAATCTAAGGCCCATGGTACTGTATCCAGCAAACTTGAACGACTAATAATAATAAATACAGGTGCACCGAGACTTTATAAATGGAGAACCCAAGCTGTCCCCAAATAATACACAGCTATCACCTAGGCTGTCCCCAAATAATACAAAGCTGTCACTTAAGTTGCCTCGAAATAATATAGAGCTATCACCTAAGTTGTTCCCAAATAATACACAGCTGTCACAGCTGTCACCTAAGCTGTTCACAAATAATACACAGCTGTCACCTAAGTTGTCCCCAAATGATACATATCTGTCACTTATGTTGCTCCAAAATAATACACAGCTGTCACCTAAGCTGTACAGACCTGCAGAAAAATCTGTAAGATAGCTGTACAGATAGTTCAAGGAAAACGTCTTTATGCCCAGGACTGCAGGCCTAATAAAAATAATAAAAATACTTATGTTTCAGCAGCAGTTAAAATTAATACCTTAACAAGAAGCAGAACTTTATAAATTAATTTTAAAATTTGGGTTAACAATAGGTATGCCAATAAAAAAGAAAAATGAAATAAACAGAACATCTGTTTTCATCTTTGCAAAGCTGTCCTGATTTTGAGGAAAGGTGAAAGGAAAAACTAATAATGAGGAGATTTCTTTTTATATTTATTATTTTAAATAATATTCATTGCGTTGAAACATTTACAAACGCCGTACATTTCTTTCCTAATTCTTAAAATTAACAGCTTTTTACTAAAACATTTTAATTTTTCGCTCAAATAACGCTGCTTTACATTTAATTTAAACTTATTCACATTTTTTTCATTCGTCGAAACTTTGAGTAACAATATCTTGCATGTTGACTACATCAGTTTCTGGACATCGGTATTTGACGACATATTCGTTTAAGTTGTGGGTCTTATGTTGTCGTATGTTGTACCTTAATGTCGTAAATTGGCAATGAGGTGAATATTTAAAGCGCCCTAAACGTGGATCATCTTCCCTACACCATATATGTAAAGTTATTCCCCACCAGTGACATGCAACTTTATCACTTTCTTTAGTGTAAAAGAAGCCGTTGGTTGCTAAGGCTTCGGGTGAAACAAGTCCTTTCCATAAACTAGTCCCTTGCGAATCATTAAATGACCATAAGCGGTGATTCTAAACATCGTATGTATAATTATTCCTAAACTTTGACGCTTCTTTGCAAATGGTGTGTACGCACACGGCTACTTTTGAGCTTTTAAAATTGTGACTTTGACTCTTCTCTCTCTTCTGAATTGTAATTTTTACAGTAATCGCATGGGCAATCGTGTTCAGAATTCTGAACACAAATTCTAATCATTATTTTTGCTTAGAGATGTAGTAAACCAAAAATTGAGCTTTCTTAATCGGCACTAAAAGAACTGGAAATACGATTTTTTCATAGAAAATGTAGCCGAAACTCTTCGTAGCGAGGGCCAAAGCGATGAAATAAGCATATTATGATAAGGCAAGTTCTTAGCACAAAGCTTGGATTTTCAATCGCTGAATAATGATAAAGACTTTACGTTATAGCTGAGATTGTTAATATTTTCCCCAAAATCTTTGTAAAAGATGTTGTGTATAATATTTTATAAAAGATGTTATATGTGTAAATAATTCTAATTAAAAATACATTTCTAAAAATAAAATTTTTTACTATCCATGTATTCAAATGATGTTTAGGGCATTTGGAATTTAACGAAATAATTTTTACTTCTTTTATTAAGATAGAAACTTGAATTAGAATAACATTTGCAAGCGGAAGCGCTGAATTAGTTAAACCTGTCAATTTCTAAATTTAATTCAAAGCGTGTACGTTTTCATTTGATACAAGACATCTTATTTAACAAAAATTCTGTTATTGCACTTTTAGTATTTTTTACAAGTCCGCTGGATTTTTATTAAATTAGTTTTGAATTTTAGCGGGCGTATATGACGTAATTTTTAACCTAACAAAATTCTAACTAGATTGCTATACACATAGATGGCATATGCGTTCTCCTTTTATTTACCAAAGCCTCAAACACCGATAATTACATTGCTATACCCATAGATGGCGTATGGGTTCACTTTTTATAAAAATTTGACCCCATTTGTACACCTAGGGTTACGCCCCCACTCCAACATATAGTGCTGTTTTTAACAAGTTTTTTAAGTTTGAAATTAGTTGTTAGGGGGATTTTGCTATTAAGTTGAAATTTAAATATTTTAGCGCCATAAATCTAGCATTTAAATAATTTCACAAGTCCTATTATTGAATTTTAAGTTTGAATATTAACGTGTTTTTGTTAGGGATTTCTTCTTTTAAGTTTGAATTTGAATATGTTAGTGATATTATTTTAAAATAAATTTGAATAACAATTTTTATAAGTCCTATTTTTGAATTTTGGCGACGCATACGTTTTTAACAAATTCTTACGTTTGAATATTAGCTTGTTTTTTGCTAAAGATTTTCCTCTTAAGGTAAAATTTGAATATGTTAGCGTCGTCTACGTATTTAAATACATTTTACAGTTCCCCTGGTTTTTTATTAAATTATTATTGTTGATATTATGCAACTTATTTTAAAGAAAATATTTAATTTTACGTTGAAACAATTTGAAGTTCGAATAAAAGTTACATGCAAACTGGTAGAGATAATTCTTATCTGTATCCTATTTCAATCTATTATTAAATATGTACATATGTATAAATGCACTATAAATTCCATTTTAAAACACATAAATATTAATTTTTTACAAAAGGCTTTTTCAAAAGGGCATTTTAACACGGCATACGTAACGTCATTTTTGATTTTTTAATTTTCTGTCGAATATGTTAGCGTCATTATTTTAAAATAACTCCAATATATATCCAGGGTGTAAAGTAAATAGCGTTCGTCCTTGTAACAAGTGGTAGAAAATCGAAAATAGAGCAGAAAATGTGGCATAACTTTTTTCGCTATCGCCAACCGTTAGCCAGATATTTCAAATTAAAGTTACTGCACTTTGGCAACCATGCATTCAAATTATTTCTACCGTACTGACCCATTTTCTGTTATGTAAATAATTCCTTGCAACGACAAAAAGGTTTATTGGTGGTGTCTAGCCGGAATAGTCATAAATTACAACAATTATGGAGGGTTTAAACTGCAAAGGTTACTGTTCTCAATGATGTTCACTTGTCGTAAAATCGAAGGTATCAAATTTCTT
>JAHWXV010314679.1:0-11071 GCA_024586415.1 Phrixothrix hirtus
ATTAAGATTTTAAACGATATTATTCAAGGTTAAAATTTACAAGAGCATACGGGGTGCATTCAAAAAAAGGTTAATAACTATTATTTACCCAAACGTATAAGTAATTAATTTTAATATATTGTATAGGGTGATACAAATTAAGAAGGCGTTTGACACCCACTTAAATTATTAATTCTAAATTCAGCTATAAATTATTTCAGGAGCAAATTCGCACTTCTAACACTTGGTTTAGTAACGCTTGGCGGCGTTTTGCAACGGCTTGTTACTGCCACGGCCTGAGATTCAAATTAATAATTTTCCACTTTTACTCGCATCTTGACGTTTTGTGACAGGAATTTGCTACCATACCCTGAAATATAACTGCAAAACTATACCGAGTATTACGATATAACGTTTCTACGAAACGCCATAATAACGCGAAACGCGATGTAATAATATTCCTAAAATTCTACGCATTTCGCTATATTAATAAATACGGAAGTGTAATTAATAAGACTCAATTAAAGACTTTACAAACTTTAAGAAAGTGTCAAATACCGTGCGCGAGTGTACAAGTTTAGTTTAAATTATAAATAGAAAAATTCCTTAATTAAAAGCTGTCATAAAAATGGTATAAGCCAATTAACTAAGATTAGGCAACCTGATGCAAATATTATCCTTTGCCGTCCGAAATCAGTCAAGATCGTTTTTATAATTAACCACAAGTAACATGAACAACGATCTCCTATTATCGAAATAATAATTAATTAATAAATAACTAATTAAAAGTTATTTCGAAATGTTGCATCATGTTGTGCAAACGAATTGTTTAAACAAATGTAACTCTTATCCATATCGTTAATATAGCAAACAAAGAAAGCCATCCAGATTGGTATTTGCAGAACAAAGAACGCGAACGCCAATTTAAGTATAAATAAGACGCTTTCATGACCAAATAGTCAGTCTTCGTATGAGACTCTGTACGGGACATTGCCTAGTGCAAGGACCCCAAAATCTTTTCTATTAAGTCAAGCTATTTTGTTAATAATGTTTGCAGCGAGGTTGACGCAACTTCCCCAGAACTCGTTCAATCTGTTAAAAGCCTTATTGCTATTCAAAACCATTGGGAGACGATGTATGTTGGAGTTCTAAATATAAAGATTCTAGAACAACGTTCTAGCCTCCGTTACTCTGTAACGAAGATAGACCGAGTTCGGAATATTTTAACCTCGGGATCTCTCATGACTGAGCGTTCCTGGCGTTATTTCCGCCGAATTAAAAACCAGACCGCCGTTGGGTCGTTTGCAAGGAAGTTACTCTGTAACTGATTGTGGACGACGCCGAGCATCCTTCAACGTCGTCGTGGGTTGTGTTGTAGCGATAGCCGACGCACGTCGACGCTGAACTGAGACCATTCCTCGAACGAAATAGTCCGTCGTTTGAAAATGTGAGACTGGGTTGCGATTTGCAGAAGCGTCTATGGAGTGGCGTCTCTGGTCGCGTATACAGATCTTTAAGCATACTATCGATCCATGCGTTCATATCTATCAGGAGAACAGGAATTGACCGAGCCTGGGAAACTTGTGCCTGCTGTTCACTTTAGCATCGTGGCAGAATTCATAGCACGCCCGTCTTGCGAGTCTCGTATGAATCCCGACTTAATTTTCGAACGCGAGTATCTAAATAACTTCTTTGTATGCTATCTTAGATTCTTAATTACTTTGCTATCGAATTAGAATGATTTTGATTTTGAGTTCTGTTTATATTTGAATTACCTATTTATTTATGTCAATAAACTAGTGTTGTTAGATATCTTTTCGATTCCACCGACAACCGAAGCGAACATTAACTAAATGTTCGTTTCGTGACCGAAGTTCGAGCCACGTCATTTTGTACAAACGACGTGCGCCATAAGCTATACATTTCACTAGAGTCCCGACCACCAGACTAATCGAGACGAAGACCTCCAGGATCAATAAGGGCTATACAAAGAACCGCCCCTCACGACTACGAGCTACCAGCGGGTAGAATGCAAATTCTTTATTCTTCGTGCACTTTTCAGTAAGGACTGAAACGTCACAACGCTGCTAATGAAATAAGCCTTTCAAAATTTTGTACCTTTTATAATGATGCCTAACTTTGGTGTCAAATTAATAATTGACGATATGTTGAAGGTTGCAAGCTTGTCATGAAACTTTATAAACGCCTATTTGAATGTCATAATGCCAACATTATAGGACTCAGTATCATAATAAATCCAGTATAGGACTGAGTGCTATAATTTACGCCAGCAGATAAAATGTTGGTTATTATACGGATAGTAAATAATCAATACTCCTCGTGTTAGTGACTCGTACCATAATAATTTTCATTACGATCTTTATAGTATAATTAAGTACCACAGGTAAAAAAATCATAGTTTACATAAATTAAATTCACGTGTATTATCCTGCTCCATTCTTTATTTGCACCAAAGCTTCTAAATTATCTGACTCGCTCTACAGAAGACCTGTGTTATTACCAGAACAAGTAACAGCATCATAAACCGACCTTGCATTTTACAAATAAAAACAAAGTGGAGTTACATAAAAAAACCCAATTTGCTTGAAATTATACGTTAAAGGAATGCAATTTTGTTATTTAATAATTAAATCTTAAAGTCAGAAATTTACGATACTACATAAATCTTTCAGAATAATTTTTATTCGTTAAAAAGCTGTTTCCAAGTTGTTTTACAATAAATAGAATTAATACGGAATTTAAACGGGCTTGCATTAATTTATTCGAAAATATTTTTATATAATCAAACTTAATGTTTTTTGCTATTTACGACGATCGTTGACGATATTTCCACTTATATTAAACGTTTCATTTCTTTTGGGCCCTCGAGTTACTATACCAAAACTAGGTCAGTAGGCCAAATCATTTTATATATCTTTGTTCAAGGCATGATATTCTTAATGCGATCATTTTAAATACATCGGTCAATCATGCCATTGTCTTATGAGATTATTTACATAATTTGAACATATCCCTTATTATTGTTTACTGACTTGTATGAGCGTTGCTTATTACTCACTAACATTAATTTTAAATATTTTTCTATATGTATTATTTGTTCGTAGCGATGTGCTACTAATTTCGGGATGTTTTATAACGGGTGCATTTCTTTTAACTATTCCTTCTAACATACCTTAACGCGTTTTTTCTTTTTTTTAAATATCAATTGCGTAAAAGCATTTTAATTTTAAATAATAAGAATGACGATATAGCCTACAAAAATAACCATTCGGTTAAATGCACTACCAGAGACGCGACAATATTAACCGCATCCTTTGATGCTAAAAATATTTGTAGGCGGTTTAAGCTTCACATCTACTTCAAGATACATCAACTAATATAAAAATTTAGATGAAAAAGTGACGCAGTAAACCTGAGTTCATATCGTTTTTACTTCAGCGCACACACTGAAAAGAATAAGGGTCATAACTGTAACTTGACTCCGGTTTGTCCAGTTGAGGTACTCAAATCTTGCCTTTAGATGAAGGAGAAATGAACTTTAGATTTCTAGCCTTCGTTATCATTATCATACTTCGAATCTTCGACGTTTTGATTTTTCGTTACGTCAGTGATGGTTCTTAACCTAAACTATGCTTCCATGCGTGAGACTTAATACTAAATTGTTGTAAGCCAGCGTTGTTTTTAGGTGCAGCAAGCTAATGGGACCGAGTAAACAGCGTTGCTCTTCGTTTGTAGTGAGTCACGTAATTTCGATTTGCCATTAATTCTGAAGTTACCTTCTAAACAATCGCTAGATTTACCTACTTTACTAAATCAATGATATTGGACAAATTTTTCCTATTATAAATATGACTTTTTAGACGAGTTGCAGTCATTGCGGTTCTACTTATGCGATCGGTCTGTAATTGGAAGTAGTTCTGGAACACATGGAGATAAAAAGAGTAACTGGCGCGCCGTACTCGTGGTTAATTTCCATGGTAATGTGACTGTCCTAAAGTTGGTTTAGGGTATTTTAAAAACTGGTCTGACTGTTTTTTCCAGATCTTGTATATTAACCTCACAGAAAACCCCTCAAAAGTGCAACTTCAAAAATATGCAAAAAATTTGAGATAACACTTGATACTGGTAATTATATCCAAGGTAAAGAGTTCGTGACTTATTAAATTGACAAAAATATAACCTTTAGCCAAAAAATGGCATTCGTGACATAAATAAGATTGGGTAAACTATCGAATAACTTCACAACTATTTACCACAAATGTGTTTACCATTGTAAAATGTTTTTTACGAAACTGCAATTTTGTATAGTTTAGATAATTTTATGTCTTTGTGTGATTAATTTGAATTACATTTTAGGGAAAAATAATTTATGAACTTGAATTTTTATTTCGAGTAATTAACATTTTATATTTAGGCACATAATGATAGTTTTGGTACCAAGAGCATTTTTTGTTGCTTAATTCGTTTCAAATTTATTAATTAATCTTTCTAGTTATTTACTTTATTCTTGCTATATTTAGCCCATTTTCCCCACAATAGTGTTATGGTTTAAAGATCCTACATTTCATATTTCATTAATTTTTAATACGTATCAATGAGATTTAAACCCCGAGAATTTACTTATGATGAGTGCGCTATTTCTCTCCTTTTTTGTCAATCTTCGGTTGTTCGAATGGGTGGAGTAGGCTGAAGTTTAAAAATTGCAAACAAGCATTCTGTCAGAGCTTCTGCTACAAACTTGAAATATCTCGCGATTCTGTTTTTTGAAGCTAAAAAAGCTTCACTCTTGATGATTTAAAGGCGCGAATTTTACATCAAGATAAAGACGTTTTAATAAACGAAATTTAAAAAGGTATTTTCTTTCATTCTTAATAAGTATTTCTGTATTTCACTTTTTAAATCGATTTTGAGTTTTGTGTTAAGTTAAATAGTATCCATTTCTAAAGCGAGTCTTTTAGGTATGATAAAGTAGAATTTCTCTTTAATTAAATTTAATTAATCGCCGAAAATCTGATTAAAGGATGGAAGAAGACGTATAAACATTGGTAATTAGGAAAATTACTGAATCTCAAACAAAGAAGTTTTATCATTTCTGACCATTATAAATAATAAACTTTAGAAATTTTATTTATGCAACAAAAGTTGACGTACTGGCTTTATTATAAATTCGAAAAGGATTTGAAACTCGTATAAAGGATCGATTTTCAAAACCTTTGTACATCGGAGAAAAGATCTACAATTAAGTAAGGATAACGTACAATTTTAAATGTGGGTAAAACACCTTTGCAGTTTCTACAAAACGTCAAGTGATCTTCAGATCACAGTTTCGTTCTTTAGAACTCGTCAGTGGAACGCGTCAGTTATTTAAAATGGCAACGCCATCTACTTTGTTACTGAACGCAGATACAAATTTAGTTGTTTTCTAAAATAGGACTAAGCGGTAACACGTGTTTGTGCTTCATATATTTCTTACTTAAATTTCTTCAAATCAATAGTATTGATTTTAAAGCTGAAGTTTTTTTTTTGGCTTGAACTTTGTCGTTACTCTTTGAAGCGGTTTTATCAAATTAGTCTGCTTGAATGTAAACTTGGTCGATATAAAATACGTGTAAGAGGTAATTTTTTTTCACCTAAGTCATATTATAAAATGAAACAGAAACGCAAGGATGCACGTAGGGCATAGTCACTAAAATATAAAATTAAATGTCGCGAGAAAATGTTTGCCTAAGATAGTTATATAATTATATAAAGCTGAGTAAGCTAATTCTGATGTCCATCACGTATTGTCAGAGCTCTTCTATTTATTTGTAACTGAATTAAAACTTAACTATTACCCTAGTTTGGTCGATGTTATAGCGGCCTCCAAATATCAATGTGTTACCAAAGTGGAACTCGCCCCGTTTTTCACAACTGCAGTAACTCGGATGTAATGTTGTTATTTTAAGATAGGTGTAAGGTCATGTTCAGCCGGCCCCGACTGGTGTAGTAGTTAGAATGTTTGTCTCTACCCTCAAAGGACGCGGGTTCAAACCCGATCGAGGTCGGGAAATTTTTCAGCGGAGAAAAATTTAAAAAATATGACCTCGAATAATGAGGTAAAATCATAGGTCCCTTATCAATGTGATGTTTGGCAGGTTAAAAATCCCTATTGGTGGTGGAACTTTTCCAGACTAGCAACATTCTAGTAGACATGGCGCAATGACTATAATGGTTCTAGTCCAAGAGGTCCAAGGGAAATTCCACATCCCGAACCCTCAGCCACAAAAACAAACAAACAAACAAACAAGGCCATGTTAAATTTTTACGTAAATCCGTCCCGCTTGTGACGAAATATGAGGATTACAATCATCGCAAGATGGAAAAGTTAGTTATTGTTGCGCTACTTATTCATTCGTTTTCAACTCATAATAGCAGAAGTGCTTTAAAATATTGATGTTACATTAATGATGATGTTATTGGAGATCGAAAAACGTTATTTGGTGCAATTTTCAGGCGTGAAAAATCAACGTTTAACGAACATTTCGCGTATTTTAAAACTAATTGTCTTAGTTATATGTTTCAGTACATCATTTTGTGTATCTACGTCATTACTTTTTCCAGTTGATTTCAATTTTTTGAATGGCCGTTGAAGTTCTTGGAAATTTTTCCTACCTCCGTTGGAATGTTTTCTTGAAAAAGTATTTTGTTGCCGCCTAGGCGGAGTTAGTTAGACTCCTTAGTTTGCGGTTTTGCCAAACACTCCCAGGATTTTGGTAACCGCGCGAGTACCTTGGCGACACCTTCCTCGAAAGTAGTGGCGTCTTTTATGGCATCGGCGACAATGGTGATTGTCTTAATAGCTTTTTCTCCATCAATGTTGGAGGGGGCGGGCTTACGGTTTCTTGTTCCGCTGCAGGCCTGCTTCGTGCTGCGTTCGCGTATGTTGTGTTGCTCCTGATTCTGGAGGCGGGCGCGAATGCTTCCTTCTTAGGGAAGAACTCGTGAGGTCTGTGTCCTTCGCTGCACTTTGGTTCGGCTCGACAGCGCGTCTATGTGTGTCCGAATTTTTGGCAGCGCTGGCATTGGATTGTGACACGCGGCTCTTTCCTGGAACTTTATACTATCACCTTCAACCCCAAAATGCACTTGAGGTTGTATACACTTTTTCCCGCCGCAGACCTCGTCACCTCGATGAGGTTGAGGTGCATTGGGATTTTTTCCGCTCCTTTCTTCATCCTTTTTACTGAAAGGACGGGGATGTTCCTGAGAATGACGTCTTCTTTTACATCTTTGTCTGAGAAGGCCTCCGGTAGTCCTCGGATTACTACGCTGGGTGGCTTTTCTTGGTTGGGGAGGTAGTTGTGGTATGGTTCCTCTCTCTCGTCAAGGAGTGCAGTTATGCCCCGGAAGTCACTTGGTGCTTCTGGTTTGACTTTGATGCCAAGGGTGGTATTTTTGGCGTCAGTGTATTTGACACTTTTCCGCGCCATCTCCTTTGCTAGTTGGGGCCATTTGTCCTCGGACCTCAGGACTATTAATTGCATCTTGTTGTTACCTGCTGCAGTTGATGCAGGTGCTGTTTTCTTCCACCTCAGAGATGGCGTCGTACTTGTTTTGAACCTGCACCTTGAGTGCAGGCTCTGCGATGGCGGAGCTTGGGGCCGTCTTTCCTTTGCCTTGACGTCGCTTAACTTCCGTGAATTCGCCTTCGCTGTCCTCTTCTGACGAGTAATCCATGTTTGCCTCGATGAGGACCTTTGCGTCCATGGCTGCCTTTTCGTTCCTTTTTGCGAACATATTCGTTAACCTCTGCTCGGTACAGTCTATGCAGCTGGAAAGGTAGCATGCTGCCTCTTTTTTACTTCGCAAATACGCGTCTAGGATTTTCTGGAGTTCGTGCTTTGCTAGCACTACAGATTCTGTCATGTACGCCACGACTTTGTTTACCTTCACTAGGAAGTGGTAATGACGCAGGTAGCTAGTAGCTCTGACCAAGGTTTTACTCCTGGCCGTCACTCACCCCTAACTACCTGCACTGAACAAACTGGACAACTTTACACTCGCTTAGGCACAAGGCACATCCGCTCGCTTCGGATGCTCAGCTTGCTCTCTCTTCTCTTTCCAGTTTACACATTGGTTGTTTCTTATATGTGTAATTTTTACGAAATTCTATAAAAGGCGTGTCCACAGAGTATTTTGCTATTTGATATGAGCGCCACAATACAATTTCCGGAACTTTTGCGTAGCACCGCGCATACATATCTTCTGTACTATATTGCTGCAGTTTTAAAGTACATTGTGGTTACTATTAATGGACTCCTAGTATTGTCGTATATCATAAAAAATGTCCTTACGTATAACTTTTAATCTAAACTGTTAAAAGTATTACTCCCTGTCTACTTAGATCTATGGAAATTAGTAAATTTTAAATAAATCAGTGTCAAATTTATCCTAAGATTATTAAGGAAATTTCAAATATGAAATGTCGAATTTTTAACCAGTTTGTACTCGAATATAAGCTTTTCACGATTGCAATCAAGAAGGAAGTCCTTGTTTCCTTTAAATAATTAAGGCTGTCGCTCTAAATATGGAGGGTGGAATTTTTACATTAATAGACGGAATATTATTTTATATTTATATATCGGTTTAAAAGTAAGATACGATTTATAATTCACAACGTTTTGTAAAACATTGAATATTTATAATTCGCTACGTTTATAATTTTAAAACTCAATTTTGTCGTTAAATGACCTTATTTTATTGTATTATTGAAACATTAAGACGTCGGATGTATGGTTTACTCTGATACGTGCTACATGTAACCCAAGTCAGTTTATATTATATTATAAGGTAATTTGAGATATTTTAGAATTACTACAACTACTTCATGATTTCCAGGGCGCTCTTCATAGGATTTAAGATATTTAGGAAAAACGATAACTGCGGAGATTATGGTTCTGGGGCGCTAAATGCCTAAAATATACCAGATTACTAATAAATAAATAAGATGAAATTATTGAACTATAATTTCTCCGATTATCTTATAAGCAAATAAAAGACATTTAAGATACATTTCGCATACTAATAAAACATTTAAAATAGTATAATTACGAACATACACACAAGTAGCACACATCGTATTGGCATATTTCTGACTCCAGATGATGGGGATTAGTTACTCAATATGGTTCGAACATTGGAGGCTACTAGAAAAAAGTTGAATTTTCAAAGGCAATTAATTCGATCAAAGCTACAACAAGCGTGAAATACTAAACAGATAGGCCACAATTTGCATCGTGATATATATTAACTGTAGAACATCGAATGGTAACTTGAATTAGAGGCAATTATAAAAATATTTTATTATTTAAATTGTGTTCTGTATCATTCGTATGGCACACCGTATACATATGCAGTTGTATCGTCTACAATAGTTTTTATTTATATATACGAGGGGAGTTCAATGTATTCTCGGTATCGGGGCGAGTAATAATAAAGGTTTTTAAATTATCTCAATGGCAACTGACATTCCCTGAGGGTATAAATACAAATTTTCAATTTATTATCATCATTATTGTTCTAGATATCCTTGGAGAAAGACGACCAGAATGAATGAAGCGACAATGTTGCGAAAACTCGAACATCGCGCTGTGATAAAATTCCTTATAAAACAAGGAAAACTCCAACAAATCATCCGCGAAGAGATGGTGACTGTATATCAAGATTATGCTCTTTCATTATCCACCATTCAAAAGTGGTTAAGTGAGTTTAAACGGTGTAGAGAAAGCATTGAAGACGACCCCCGTGCCGGCGGGTCGGTTAGTGGCACTACTGAGGAAAACGTGAAATTTGTTGAGAAACTTGTACTTGAAGATGCCCGTACAGAGGTCAAAATGTTAGCAGAAATGACTAAGCTATCCGTGGTTACCATTTACTCTATCCTTCATGACCATCTTAACCTGTCAAGGTTCAGTGCAAGATGGATGCCGTGAATGCTCACCGCGCCTCAGAAACAAGGGTATTCGAGTGCTGTATGAAGTTTTTGGAGCTCTGTGGTGAAAATTCGCCGACTATTGTTACCGGAGATGAAACGTGGGTTCATCATTATGATCCTGAGAGCAAGCAGGAGTCCAAGCAGTGGCATAAAAAAGGAGCACAGCCACCAAAGAAGTTCAAAGTCACCCTATCGGCCAGAAAACTCAGGCCCACATTGGTTTGGGACTCAATGGGAATTTTACTGATTAAGTATACAGAAAAAGACCATAGTATTACTGTCGCATCTTACGCAAACACTCTTGCGTAATTTGAGGGAAGCAATTAAAGAGAAAAGGCGTGGAAAATTGACTGTAGGTGTGTTGCTTCTTCACGACAACGCACCGATTCACACAGGGGTGTTCCCAAGGTTGCTGTTCGAGACTGCGGTTTTGAAGAAATCAACCATCCACCCTACAACCCCGACCTGGCCCCCCCAGTGATTACTTTCTGTTCCCCAACCTCAAGAAAGATCTTTGTGGAAAGCGTTTTTCCGATGATGAAGAGGTGGAGGCGGCAATTAACGCACATTTTTCGGACAAAAAGGAAAATTATTTTTTACAGGGTATTAAAAAGTTAGTTGTCCGATCAAACAAGTGTATTGAGTTTATGGGGGACCACATTGAAAAATAAAGTTTATTCAGAATTTTCTGTTTTTTCCTTCATGCCTATACCGAGAATGCATTGAACGCCCCACGCGTGTATATTTATATATATGTCTGTTTCGCATTATTAATATATGTATATCTATTATTTAAAAGGATTCATTTGTCGACTGTTGTTGGTTCCTATGATAGCTCAGTGGTTAGAGTGTTGGCGCGTAAAGCCAAGGGTCCTGGGATCGAACCCCAGTCAGGGAATGAATTTTTCTAAATATATAACCATACGATATATTTATTTTAATTATCAGGTAATTGGTTCAATTAAGTAGGGCTATTTAGTTAGTTCAACTTTTATTTTATAAGTTTATATTTCGCTAATTTTTTGTTAGCTTCTTCAGAACAAATGAAACAAGAATTAAATAGAAAGATAAACAATAAACGTAAACACTAATTAAATA
>JAHWXV010314686.1:0-12855 GCA_024586415.1 Phrixothrix hirtus
AATGAAATTCCACAAATTGATTTATTTTATATTAAGATTTTAAACGATATTATTCAAGGTTAAAATTTACAAGAGCATACGGGGTGCATTCAAAAAAAGGCTAATAACTATCATTTACCCAAACGTATAATTAATAAATTTTCATATATTGTATAGGGTGATACAAATTAAGAAGGCGTTTGACAACTTGTCTTCCATTACATTTAGCTTTTCCATAGATATGATGCTTATCACCAGGTTCACCAAAAGTATAATTTTCCATTTTGAAAATGAATTTCAGACAAATGCTAAAAAATTGCTGCGAGAATTAACTCAATACTCAATAACAAACAGTATTACTGCTTATCTACCAGTTTTCAAATTTTCAAAAATGTTTGTTTCAGTGGTTTTTATGAAGTAATAAGAACAAAAACAAGCAAGACAAGAAATTTCTGCTAATTATACTGACACCACTAATTGATAAATTGTAACTTTACAACAAGATGACCTTGACATATACATAATATGAGGAAAAATGAGCATACCTTATTTTTAGTACATTGGATGTAGATTCAAACACAAAACTCAAAAGATGCATTTTTATGAGGTTTGTGAATAACAAGAGTTTGAAAACAAAATTTCAATTTGTTTTGAAAACTTTTGTACAATTTTTTGTTCAACAAGATAAATTGCATTAAATCGGTATATTTTGAGGCCAGGAATACCCAGGACACCTAGATAAGTCTAGGTAATATATGAACTTCATAAATATCGATTGAATCAGAAAATAAACATTAAAAGCATTATTCAAAATTTACAGAATTGGGAAATATTGAATACAGCTGTTCTAACTGGTCGACAGGTATCTCAAGCAATGAAAATTCTAATCGTTTCTCAAGCCGGAAAAGCAGCAGATGTAACGTTTCAAGCCTCCTGCCATTCTGAAGACGATAGCGTTTTAAAAGTATGTATTTCACATTTATAAAGCCTCGATATCTTATTTAACTGTACTTTGAGGTGTCATCATCATGTAGTTCTGTATACGTCGATGGTAGTGAAGCCAGAGGTTCAGTGAATGGTTCAGTTTTAGTTAAATATGGGACATATACAGGATTAGCTCGATTTACCGTTTGGATGCCTGAATTCCCTTTAGATTTACATGTATTGGATATGCGACTATCACAAATTAAATCTTGGAAAGTGCCAGACTATCATACAGGGTACCTTGATTTATTTTTTATCAAATTTTATCTAATGCGTGAATTTTTCTGTTTATGTAGAACTGCAAAAACCAAACGGAAAAAGCGTTCATATAGAAATTGGGCTAGCGGTGGCGGAATGTCAGATTATATGGGCAATGTCATAGAGCGTCCAACGTGTCGGCTACGTTACCAGCAAACTCCTGTAGATGTGTATGCACATTTTATGGCTAGTGATCATGATTCTGGCCGTGTTACTTATTTAGTTAACCGTCGCACATGGCTGCGGGTTACTGACTTGGTGCTGCCGTTATTACGAGTCAGCGATCCACGTATTGCTAGCCTTCGGGGAAGAATTTTACAAGGTCGCAGTATGGGTCGTACTGAAGTTCAAGTAAGTACACTCAATGTGAAAATTTAAACTAAAACAATACTTTACAGGTGCTCTCACCAATCACAGGACGGGTGATTGGTGCCAAAGAAGTAAGAGTCGGAAATGATAAAATTGGCATAAATAGACTCTCAGTGCAAGTAGTGTCAGGTCTACAGCTGAATATATCACCAGACAGTGTTACCGAAAATGGATACATTGCCGAAACCAGTGTTACGCGTAAATTGACTGCTCAGTACCAGGTAATTCCAATTTTTATGTCATTTATGGTGAATTATATTTGTTAAATGTAGGAAGGATTACTGGATATTGAACTTGAATTTTCCGATGGAAGCAGGATGCCACTACGTGATGTAGCAGACACTGATTACCATTTAGTGGTAGAAAGTTTGGATCCGGAAGTTGTAGCTTTTGCCCCAATGGTTGCGTCACATCATCCGCGCGTTATAGCAGTAGGTGAAGGTACTGGAGATTTATTACAAATTACGTTACTTTTACCAGAAGAATGCCGAAGTAGCACTAGACCAAAATTAAAAGGGAATGGGCCATTAGCCGCAGCTGCTGCATCTGTTACTGTTGATTTTAGTGCCAGTGATTTACCGCATCGACCTGATATTTTACAGAACGATGGCGGATCCTTTAGCAACTCGAAGAGCGGTAGAGAATTTCAAGATTTACAAGACATATTAAAAGGTAAAAATTCTTATCTTTGCACTTAACGCTCAAATTATTTTGTATAAAACTCAGGTACATCAATGAGAGATGAAGATAATGACCAACCAAATGTTCAAGCAAGACAGCATCAAGGTGGGAAGGGTATAATCAGGCATCATGCTTCTATGAACATGACACCTTTGGAAATAAGCATGTATGTGTTACTTGCGGCATTCTGCTTTGCCATTGTGGTAAGAAAAGCATTAAAAATTATTTGCTTTTATTAATATTTTGAGATTGATTTCAACAGGTGTTTGTGGTATCCTGCATGGTTTATGCATCAAAATTCAAACCTATCGATGGAGTAACTTATGGCATGACTGCTGCGCCAATAGTATCTAACAATCAAAGGGAACGTAAACCTCGGGAAACTGTAACAAATGCTCATGATTGGGTTTGGCTTGGTAATTATGTACATAAATATAAGTATTTTTAAACTGATTAAGAATTTTAGGTAGAGCAACATTAGAACACACCTCGAATAGATCGTCTTCAATAAACAATAATCAGCCAGAAATACGAATAACAACTAATCCATTAAATATGAATTATTGTGAGCCTGAAGACTGTGTTCCTTCCAGTTTTAGTAATCCTAATCATATTGAATTATCTAGCAGTTCTATAGTTGACAGTAGCGATCATCAAGTGGATACCACAACTTATTGTAAGAATAAACATGGTGGAGGGAATATTATTTCTAATACTACTAATGATGAGATAGATATTTGGTACGTTTACCCTCAGACTTATTTCATTACACAACACTTTGACGCATTAAGTGAGGCCATTCAAAAATGTTATCCTTAACATAAGTTTATGTTCGATAAATAGCTTACTCAAACCTATATTTATGACAAAAGTCTTAAAAATGTATTTTTTAGGAATAAACCAACACCACCACCACCTCTTCCACCACATGCTCCTCCGCCAGTACCTCCAGAACGTAACAAATCTCAATACGAAGGAAACATAAATGAAGATTATAGACCACCAGTACCTCCACATCGTAACATAGGTGGAACTCATCAAAATAGTTCCCTGGAATCGTTGCCACCACGGAAACATCACCACCACCATCATGGTCGACATCAACAAGATGGAAGTAAACATGAAAATGTATATCAACAAGAGGAAAGTAATCAGCAAGATGATGCCGATGAAGAGCCAAAGAAGAGTATGTTTAAATTCGACGATGAAGTATCTGTAGATATGGCATTAATGGATAATGCTGTGGAGATACGACAAAAGGACATAAGTGATAATGATGATAATGTTCAATTTGTTCATTTACCTAGTTCAGGAAATATTAATGGAAATGGTAAGAGCAAGTCTGCTTTTTTAAATTTTAATTAAATTTTAATGCATATATAATAGGAAATAGGAGTCCAAAAATTAAGAGGGCAACTATTGTAGGGAATCCGATGTTTAGAACAGAGGATAATTTTACAAAAGAGGATACTCCAGCAGAATTGTCTGGTTTAGATGAATTAGGAATGGATTATGAACAAATTATGCATTACTTTGATAATCTTAAGGTAAATAAATTTATTTGGTGTAAATAATTTTCTTATAATCAATGATGGTAAACTTTATTTTATAATTTTGTCCCAATATTATCAGATTTTACCAGTGATTGTGGAACATAAATGCCCTTCAAACAAAATTACTTTTTTAAGACAGCATACATTTTTAATTCTGATTCATGATGACCAGAGTTTTAATTTGGGTTTCCTTTAAATCAAGGTACATGGTTAAGTTCTAAATAATTTTGTATTAGGTAACGGCACATCTAATGTCAAAGAAACCGTTTTAAAATCCTTTGTGCGTAATACATTTTTTGGTGCACTTTTTCATGCTTTGATATTTGAAACACCATTGGGATTTAAATCGTAGTTAATTCTGCTGACATATAGGATAATTAATAAAAAATACAAATGAGTCGATTATTTTAATTAAATAATTATTACGGGTTTTGTGCCGCAAGATAAATATTTTTACCTAGTTTCTTTATAATTTAACATTATTAAAACAATTTTCGATTATTTCAGTAAAACTTGCTATCACATTGAAGGTTTGATCGAAGCTTCTCCAATTATAAACTGCATAAAATTTAAAATTCCTAATTTTGGATAAATTAATCAACTTGGACTAAAAAATGGTTTTTCAAAAATAATAATGTAACAATCAGCCTTGTTTGATGCAGTAGTTAGCATGTTTGTTTCTACACCCAAAGGAGGCGGTTTTAAACTTGATAAAATCGGTAAATATTTTAGCGGAGAAAAGTTCAAAAAGTATGTGAGATGCAGAAGTAAAATCACAGATGAAACCAAAATGGTCAATGAGATTTCTGCATCCCACAGCCTTATCCGCAAAACAAACAAATGACATCACCTTAAACTAATTTTTGCAAGGTGAAAGGCATAATCTAGTAGCTATTTGGCATTCCATATCGCTGAGTGTACAAACACTGACAGTATAAACAATGTTATGTTTCCGGCTTCAATTCTTCCAACAATAAATTGTGAAATGCCTTTTATTTTTAAGCATCCTGTATATATAATTACATATAAAAGTTATTTAGTTGATATTTGTATCAATGCTGGCATCAATCTTTCTAAAACGATATTATCTTCAGACATTTTTAATTCAAAAATAGTAAATTAATTCTGCTTGTTGTTTTTATTTTGATAATAAAGAAATCCCTATTTCTTTAATTTAGTTAATTCCGTCATTTAAATTATTAGGTTCCATTAGAAGTTATTTTATTTTATGACTGTTTTGAACTTTGAAGGTTACAAATGTCATTTCCTATTTCTCTAAATGGATTATTCCAAGATGTTTGATTAATAAGGTTTTATGTTAATTTAGCAAATTTTCAGATTGATCTTAAGTTTTATAGGTAAATGCTAAAATGTGTTCTTTTGAAATCATAAATCATAAAACATTTTCCCGCTAAAGATTTTCCATGCAAGTAAATGCATCCTTTTGAGTTACTTTCTGTTTTGCCTTCATTGAAAGCAGACATGTTGCTGCCGCATTAATATTTAAAATCAGCACTATATTCATGTTATGTGACCCGTTGTATTTTGTGCTGTGTACTTTCTCATTTTTGGGGGCTCTGTTAATAAGACACTGTTAGCATATTTCCACTGCCATTTTGGTAACTCAGAATTCTGGCAATAAGACATCACTTAATTAAGAATGGATTATTTTTAATCTTGGACCGATTATGTTTTTGGAAGTTCTTTTAAACTAACATATATCAACTCCGTTAAAAACATCTAATATTAAGAGATAGTTTCTTTACATTGCAATGTGTAATGTAACAAAAATTTAGAATGTAATATACACTAAGTAACCCATACAAATTGCTAGCCCCGATTGGTGTAGTGGTTAGCATGTTTGCCTCTGTACCTAAGGCTTTTGTTGCGGTTTCTTTCTCTAATCTAATGTGCAAATGATATGATCATAATCAGAATAAACAATTTTATTACATTCCCCATAACATCAAAAGAATAATACCAATTCAAAATTATTAACCTAGATCTTACTAAGCCGGCCCGACTGGTTTAGTGGTTAGCATGTTTGCCTCTACATCCAAGGGACACGTGTTCAAACCCGATCGAGGCTGGTAAATTTTTCAGCGGAGAAAAATTTAAAAAACATGCCTTTTTCTCGGATAAGGAAGTAAAATCGTAGGTCCTCTGTTAATGTGATGTTTGGTACATTAAAAATCCCTGGCGGTGGAACTCTTCCAGATTCAGCAAAATTCTAGTAGGCATGGCAAAGTATAACAGCTTTAGTCCAAGGGGGTCAAGGAAAATTCCGCATCCCGAACCCCTAGTCACAAAAACAAGCAAACAAAAACCCATACATATTGGCTATATAATTTTTGTTTACGTTCACTTTAGTAATATGTATATGTAACTTCACAAGTGGTAGTCCAATGGATTGAGATCTGGGCTTCCAGAATGTGTGAAACGCCTTTTGTTTTTAAATATCCTGTATATAGAAATACATATAAATTTAATTACTTATCTAAATATTTGGTATATTGAAATTTAGTTAAGGATAAAGAATTCCTTCTCAATAAAATGAATTTGTAGCAAAATTTATTCTTTTGTTATTCTACAATAATTTATTAAAAATGGCGTTGATTGTTACAAATTTAGTTTTCATGCTTTGTTGAGTTATAATACATTCTTAGGCTTTTTTATATGTTTGGCATACGTCTAGCCAGAAGGAGTTCTAGAACAAAATATTTTGCATCAGACGTGCTTTGTTTCGAAATAAGAATTTATAATTGATTAATTTGATTTTCGTTAAGGTAAAAACCTTCCTCTGTTTAACATTTTAACTGCTGTCAGTGTTGTGTCTTCTTTACTTTTAGTCGTCAATTAAGTGGCGCTGTAATTGACATTCCCATATTTGTGTGGAATATTTTCACGAATACAAAGATCTGTTATTGTGGCCAACCCAAAATTCTATTGCATGATTTATAGAATTTAGAAAGAAGGGTTTGTACTGTTTTCAGCCAAGCCAAATTCTGTAACTACGGTGCTGTTTGAATGTAAGGTACTTTATATTTATTTTAACTGAATAAGCCTGGAAATATTGCATCACCAAGAGATCATTGTTAATGATTGAGAAATTGTATTGTGAATTCAACTAGAAGAGATTTAAGTTTGTGTTTTCGTATTTAGACTATGAACTAATTTTTGTGTGTTGTTAAAACCCATTTAGGATATAATAATCTGTCCAGAAAACCACGTGTATTTAATTTTATAGAGTGGAAAACGTTTAACATGAAATCGGATAACACAAAATATCACTTAAGACGAATTTCTTTTTAAGTGCGGTCATTTAATTTACACTCTCAATTATATTTAATTCTTTTAACACAAAAAAAAATTGGTTAATGCGAAACAATGTGAAGTTTTCGAAGATTTATTACTCATCAAGAAGGAATTCTGTATCCAATATCATTAGGAAAATCGTCGTATACCCATGTCAAGTCAATATTGTAACGATACGGGGTTACTGGGTTTCAAACACCCCACATTGGGCTGACAATTTGTGACGGTTTTAGGGTTCTCTAATAGTCCACATTGGTGTGCCAAATTTTAATGTTTATACATAAGAAAATCAATCTTCCAAAATCTGTATAGTTCGTCATATTCAATTCAACAATCAATACCTAAATATTTCAAGTTAAATATTTTACACACTTATTTGACTCAAAAAATGAACTATTTAGCAAAAGAATTCAGTTTATTACAAATTGAGATATTTTTATTATAAATTAAGTTAATTCTCAATTTTATTACTAGAACTTCAAATAACTAAGGGCCCTTTACAGATTACACCGATATGAGAACCGGCGGTCAAACATATTAAAATTCATATAGCAACTTATTCTAAACAAAGGCAAACAAATACAAGAATCAACAACAAATGCGATATTTTAGCAACAACAGAATTGATTTCCGAAAAAAATCCCACCTTTCTTTTTGACTGACTCTGTATATAAAATATTCAAGTGAGGTGTTTTCAGCTTTTAAAAGTTAATCAAAATTAAAATAATGTTCTATAAAATAACTTTTTATTTTAACTCACTCTCCGTAATCTAGTCCATGATACGCCACTGGATTGTTTTTATAGGGGATTTACAGTTATGCCTCGAACACCTGCATCAGTGCTTTTAAGTTCGGGTACTTCCAGAATTTTATTTTGCTTCGTAGATTTTTTTGTTACTTTTCGTTGACTTTTAAACAATTCTACAATGAAAGTTGAATAACGTATTTTACCTGTCAAATAATTCCTTTGTTTCCAATAACTTTTTATTATCGATACTTTTCCGGATTTCGTCTCGTTGTTGGACGATTGGCACCCAAACCACCAGTTGAATATTAAATCATTCAATTTCTCCTTGGTTTTGCTACCAAAGAATTTGTTGTTGAATTTTATAAGATGGCGTCGGCCCTTTTCGACACAAGGTTACTAACCGATTTTCTAAATTTATAGGATTTACTCTACACTACAGGTGAAGTATAAGTTCACTATTTATGCACACTAAGTATATTGATTTCGATATTAAAGGCACACATACCTTTTAAAGCAATTTTATTTCAACTATCAAAATGGCATAATACATTCGCCAAGTGCACTTCCCGCAAGTCGCTACATGTCTGCCTCTTCTAATCAACGTTCTTCCGGTAACACTACTCCCACTCTTACTTATCTCTAGTAAGCTTTACATTTACTGTTGCCAACTCAGGTACCAACTTAGATCTTGCTACATTCTTTTTAACAAATTGTTTATTAGTTTAACTGATTCCTTTTGCGTAAAAAATAATTTCAAATGAAACCGGTAATTTACTGCTGACATTAATTTATAAATTTATATAATACAGACTCAAATCTTGACCCATTACAATATGCATTAATAGGATTAAATAACAATGAGGATAATGAGGTTTAAGGAATTTTTAAGAAACTAATTACATGGTATAAAGTTCATTAGTGAATAGTAGATATCAATAAGCTTTTTTATTTTGGCAAGTAAATTATAAGTATGTATGTACTATACATTTATGTTGTACTTGATAAAATGCAAGCATACAAAGTCCAAAAAAGTATTAATTTGATCGAAATACTTAAGGTGAAATTTGCTTAACGTGAAGATATAACATATTCCCTTTAATTTCGTGTTAACTGTTTTCCACTGTATTTGTAAAGCACCTATATAAAGAGTAGCCCACTTACCGCTTACTGCTGGATTGGCATCTGAATTTTGTGGTCGTATTGCGTAATGTTTAAGATAGACGGAATGTTCCTTCTTTAAATAAAAATCATTTGTTTGGTAAATGCTGAATTTTGGGTAGGTTAGTTTAATAAGTGATTTATGTCAGAGCTGTATCAGCATATCTATTGGGTGTTCTTTAATTGTTGCCAGTAGTAGAATAAAAGAATTGTTTTCTTTGTAAAGAATATTTAATTTCTTTATTTCCAATATTTTTTGGGTTTCATTTATTGTAACTAATAAAGGAAAAAAGGGACAATTACAATTAAAAGAAAAGCAAGGTTATAGGTTCAGAATATATATGTATACAAATTAATTACAACATGTTTGGGAGGGGTGTGCTGCCATTCGAGTTGTTGTGGGCCTGATGAGCGAGTTCGCTTCATGTTCCTATGCCACTGAGATTAAAATTTTAGACAGAGGTTGATAACGAACGGAAGACTGAAACCAAATAATAATAAGTAAATAGTGTGATTACACATACCTACCTGATATACACAGTAATAGCACCTGTGCACCTTCAACATTGATAGTAACCGAACCACACCCATTGTAGATAATATTAATATTCAGTATTACATGTTGTAGCACATTCTTTCTTCCATTATATGCACGTGTCCGTTTCTCGTTCATGGACAAGATACAAATTCATTGAAGTAAATCGGTTTGAACCCATGATTCCAAATTTAAAATCAAAATCCTAGTGGTGGGGAAAAACCGTGTTACAATTGGAATCTTCATTTGCTGTGCCATGATTTTCTGCTTGTAAAGTGGATTTCAGCAAATTCATTCAGCTACTGATTTAATGGCTGCTAGTGTTCTTCCCACTTTTTGCCCTGTCTTCAACAAAGAAAAGTTCATTGTACCTTCGATAAACAAATTTCCTGGTAAGGTTCAATGCTTTTATGAAACTGAAAATTTCAGTTGGTGAAACAGCAACACCATTTTCGTTTTTGCCCCACTTCATGTTAACACTTAGACAAACAAACATATTATGATATCTAACCTGTAGATACAGATTTATATAATAATAGATAAAGTTAGCTTGGCTTATATGTTAATAATTCCTTTGGTTAGTTGATTTTTTGAGACATGACTAGGTACAATAAACAAAGAATTAAGTTTTACATGTATGCGGTGTTTTCAAAAATGTTAATAACAGGAGTGGATAAAAATAGGAATTAAATAACTTTTATATACAGAAGCTACTCAAAAATAAAAGGCTTTTCACAATTTTTCAAAATTTGCAAAAATCGGCAATATTCAAGTGCATATTTAATAAAATTATTTCTAAGATCAAGGCAAGGAGTATTATTTATGACTATATAATAGCTGACTTTGAAATTTAAGATATGCTCTCCTTAACCAGGTGACAGTGGTGAAGATCACATAATTAATACTATATAAAAATATTGCAGCCCAAAGGATTTTATAATAGATTCACTTGCCTATTTGATGTAAATAAATGATTAGCTGTAACTTAGATTAGGATCCACTGCAGCACAGGTATTTAACTATTTGGATGCTAGAAACATACTACTCTTGGTATTTTATTTAAATGTATCTCACGTTTCACTTTGCAAGCATCCAGCAATTGTAGCTCTGATACATTCAATCATAGAATAAAAAGAAAAGTGTACTCTAAATAAAAAATATTTTGTATAACATACAGTTCTAACTGAACGACAAACAACACAATATTATTTAATATTGTGCAATGTTATATTGTAATAACTCTGTATAAAAAAAGGAAATATTTATAACTTCTAAAAAAACGATTTTTTATCACAATGACATATCTTAAAGTACCTTAAAAATTTAATACTTGTGGAATTGTAATTAATTCCGAAGTATCTAAATAATGTAACCAAAATTAAAGGTTGTTGAAAATTAACAGCGCTTATAATTTTCCTTAAAACTAAGATAATTAAGTATTCCTCATTCTGTGAAATCTCTCAAGCCAAATTATATTTTATTCCGTATGAACTTAATATGTAAATAAAACTTTGAATGGCAATATCTCATAAGTGAGTTTGTGTGAGTTAGTAGCTTTTTGCATAATTGTTTCCAATTATAACAAGTGAAATTTAATTGAAATGCAAGTAAGCACAATTTGCAGTTTTTTTTATTAATAGTTATAGTTTCCCATAGTTTCATTGTTCAATAGAGCATTTACTTCCTCATTAAACACTTGACTTGTGATATTGCATCTGCACCAGATTAAAGATCATTTACAGTCTGTCACAGGAGAGCATCGGCTAGAATGTTTCAAGAGAAAACTACTAGGAGGTTCTACTATTGTGGTATTCATTGAAGGGCGAAGCAGACTACTACGCTTTGTGCTTGAGATGCCAGTATTACTTTCCATTGTGACAAGAACACATACTTTTCAAAACGAGTGCAACTTATGCAAAATGTTTCAAGGCAGTGTTCTTGTGTACTCACAGTAAAGGACCTAAAATGACTTATAAAGCTGCTGTTAAATGTATGCACAAGTCAGAAGACTTCGTATGGAAGTGGGTGATGCGATATGAAGATCAAAAGAACATCGACGATTGTCCCGGGAGAGGAAAAACGTGAGGAACATCTGAAAAAGAAGATAAAATCATTTTCAGGTTGTTTCAGCAAAACTTTTTGGTGACATTGTGACAAGGACAAAAAGGAAGTTAATATTAGTATAATGACTCTGAAAAGGCAATTAAATGAACCGAACATTTCTTGGCATAGTACAAAGCTGAAACCTTTCCTCAAACTGGAGCATATCAAAAAACGGCGTTTGTGGGCTATGGAAAATTTAAATCATGATTGGCATAATTTAAATTTTACTGAAGAAGCGTCTTTTTACACATGGGTTTCTGCCAAATATGCTTGGTCTTTTCCGGGAAAATCGCCTTTGCAGTGCACTGGTAAACATCCAGTTAAGGTTCATATTCGGGGATGTTTTAGTCTTCACGGTTTTGGCACTTTTTACTTGTTTACTCACAACCTAAATGTTGAAAAGATGCTCCACATCTATAGGCAAGCATTGCTAAAGTCTGCTGAGAAGTAATTTGGATCAGATAATCAATCATAGATACTGCAAGAAGACAATGACCCAGAACACTGCAGCCGCTTGTGTACTGTATTGAAACCCAAAACTGATATTTAAACTTTGGATTGACCTGCGCAATCACCTGATGCAAATCTATTTGAAAATGCATGTTCCATTATTAAGAGAAAGCTTCAAGGAAAGCGTGTGTTTATTTCAAAACAGTTGTGTTGCCATGTCTGAACTGTCTGGCGGTTGTTGCCATAACAATATGTGGAAAGTCTTATAGAAAGTATACCAAAACGATGCTAACGAATTCTCAACAATAATGGAGACTAGACGACTTCTAAGTAATTGCGTAATAGTGGTTTTAGTGTACTTTAAATTGATCTATTCATTTCTTTAAAAAAATCCAGTGTGAAACAACACACGACTTTCTCTTACACACATAGAATGTCAATAGTGTCCACAAATGATTAGATTATTGTCTACGTTTATTTTGGAAACAATAATTGTAACAGTCACCCATCTAAGTTACTGGACAGGCGAAAAGCTGCTTAACTCCAGAAATTTTCTCTGATAAATTGCTTGAACATATTTTTTCAGAAAAACTGTTAAAGTTCACGTAAAGGGACATTGAATACATTTAAAAATAAAAGTTATAGCTGTTTTCGAGAAAATCGCAAAAAAACTTAAAAATTGCAAGAATAAAGTGGCACTTCCGGTCATTCGATTTTAGCAA
>JAHWXV010314692.1:0-10445 GCA_024586415.1 Phrixothrix hirtus
CTGAAGTATATGAGCCAAAAGAGCAGCAGAATGAGCTTTACTCCGACTTGTGGTACGTTGATAGCATTTTGTTTGTATGAAGCTTTATGAGCAGCAAAACACATGCAAAACACATAAAGCTTGAGCTATACTATGCTACCTAGGTTGTTTGAGAACGCCTAGTATACGATAAAATATGAATTAATATTGGGATATTATTTTAAGAAAAAATATAAACAAACGAATTATTGTCGCTTAAAAAGCTATTGACTTATTTTTCGTATAAAAGTTTAAATGGTGAGCTAATGTAAAAGCATTAAAGGTGATAGAATAGTTAACGCTCGAAGCCTTTTATTTTCAAGAAATTGTAATTGTAAAGTTGTTAACATTGGTATTTATTTGAAAATATTACATGTTCGAGGTTTTATTTTGATCCCATCATCAGACATAAATAAATCAAGAATTAGTTAAAATCGGTGTATATAAAGAATTGTAACATTTTAGATATGATTTAAATAATTTAGTATGTAGAAATGCCATTAATAATTTTTATTATGTAATTGTTTGAAGACTTTTAATGAATGAAATAATTTAAGACATACAACAATTAGACGAGGACTAGACATGGACATGTACATGTCCAGTCCTCGTCTAATTGTTATATGTTTTAAATTATTTCATCCATTGAAAGTCTTCAAACAATTACATTAAAAAAATTATTAGTGGCATTTCTACATACTAAATTATTTAATCAATATCTAAAATGTTACAATTATTTATATACACTGATTTTAACTAATTCTTGACTTATTTATGTCTGATGATGGGATCAAAATAAGACCCCGAAACACGTAACATTTGCAAATAAATGCCAATTTTAACAACTTTACAATTACAATTTATTGTGAATAAAAGGCTTCGAGCGTTAACCATTCTATCGCCTTTATTAATCATTCTCAATTTAGAGTATGGATGCATTTCAAGTAACCATTTTATAAAAACGTCGACTATTAACAAAATTAAATTAAACAAGATTTAAATCTTATCAAATTAAAATATTCCAACGCGAAATTTATTTTATTGTTTAACATTTCCAAGATGTAAAAGAGTTTGGATGCAATAAAACTTATGTGTCAAGCGATAGGATTCCCTGGCGCTGACTACAAATCCGAGAAATATCTAAAATAGAATTTTAGTATATTTGGATAATGTAAAATATATAAATTAGTGTTAATAATTAACGCAAGATAAATTAGTTGGAGATCACAACAGATCTTCTGGTTATTACGAATAACAATTATACAGTAGCAATGAGTAAATGTTGTATCTTCAATTCCTTAAGACCATAGTTTTCAATTAGTGGTACGCAGAACACGCATGCTCCGTGTAGCCACTTTAAGTGTACCCCTAGAAATTGAATGTACAAATAAAATTGTTGCAAAAGGAAAATCAATACTATATAAAATAATTTTTGTATGGAAATCTAATCAACCAACGCTGATGATGTCCTATACTAGATCGAGTGGTATAGAAAATATACGACCGCTTCCGAAGAAATACCATTGGTAATGAAATCGTGTGTCTATTCGTGCGTTGGTGTGTCGGGAAAGTTCACATTGAGCAGCCATTGCGGTTTCTTTCCCTGATTTCCAGTAATAATAAATTTATATAAGTTTTGCATTATACTATCAATTCATTTTATATTTTTTAAAAGTAATTTGTAATTTCATCACAAACAAACCTGGCCTTGATAACAATGACAATGTCATTTCTAGCACTAGTAGACTTGAAAACTATGAAGAAAGGATAAAAATTATGGAATCTGTCAGTCTCTTGTACGACGGAGAATACTTAACATTTGGATTCACCTGTACAGGAAATACAGTCTGTCCAACTCCTATATGCAAATAATGCGATTTCAATTGACCATACAGACCTTTCGTCAAAAATAAAGAATACTTTAAAAGGCTTTTGGAAACGCAAGAATTTAGTTTGAAAAAATAATAAAAGTGAGGGATTAAGCCCAACCTGCTTGATAAAATTACTCAGTTAATAGCATTAAAATTGAAGTCACAATATCAGAATCTGCTATTTCATCTACCTGCTGTGAAATAGTGATAGTTATGTTTAGGGAAGAAGCAAAGAAGGAAATTTTGAAGATTCCAGTTTTGATGACACGATTCGCCGAAGAATTACTGACATGTCCTGCAACATTAAGAAAATAGCTTCAGGTTAATCTCTTAATATGCTCCTTGCATTAGAAGTAGACGAAACAACTAATGTAAGTGGTAAACACAGCAGATTTTAGGCTTTATATGATTTATTTATGAACATAAGATATAAATCAATTGTTATGCTGCAAAGAACTTTTAGGACGTACAACTAACCAGGACTTATTTATTTGACCCGATGGCCTTGTATTCGAAAACGTTAAAATTATTATCAGATCAACGTGTCGGTATTTGTACGGATGAAGCAGCATCCATGAAGGAAATTATCAAAGGATTTGTGGCTTTAGCGAAAACAATCAATTTAAATATAATATATCATCGTTCTTTCTTACACCAAGAAGTACTTGTCGTAAGGACTGTGCCTGAAAAGCTAAACAAAGTATTGAATCAAGTAGTTTACATGGTTAATTTATTAAAACAAGATCGATAAATATCCAAATTTTCAAACAACTTTATTCATCTATGGACGTAGTCCACTAATGCGTACTTCTTCCTGGAGAAGTAAGGTGGTTATCATGTAGAAAGATTTTAAATCGTGTGTTGCAATAAGAAATGAATTACTGGTTTTAGCGAAACAGAAAAACACGAAAAATGTGGAGAATTTAGCGTATTTGGCTGCTATTCTTACTTTAATACTGACAATATAACTATATAAGGAAATAATAAAAAATTCTTACATCGACTGACAACTTATGTACAATAAAAGAAAGTTTTATTATAGAAGAAATACGCAAATGCTCCTTTCTGCGCAGGGTACAAACGAGGTAATCATTGTTTTAATAATCGAACATTTAACAACAATAGGAGAAATTTTGAAAGATATTTTCCATTGATAAACTCTGTGCAATTTGATTGGATAAGAAATTTGTATATTTTTTTCGATTTATCCAGTTTTTCTCTGAATTAAAAAGAAAAATTGACATCACGATTTTCTCATAGTAGATTAAAATACTGCTGAAAAATACTGGATCTCTGTTAGAGATAAATACCCAGGCATAACAAAAAAAGCACTCAACACATTATTTTTCCATATAATATGTTTGTGAAGCAGGATTTTCAACAATGGTTAATATTAAAATAAAAAAATGCGAGTGCATAGGAAATTTATAAAAGCTTTATCATTTATTCGTCCCAATATTATTGAAATCTGCAAATATCATTAATCTCATGTAATGCATTAAATTGGAATTATTTAAGTAGGTAATATTGGGTGATTTTTAAATAAAAATGTTTCCATAAATCAATATCGATACTTATTCCTTTATAAAAGTAAAATATTAAACAAGGGTGGCTAACCATGCGGCGAGGCTGTTTTTTCATTAATGGAGTTATTTTTACAAACAACGTTCCTGCTTTTATTGCGCTGTTGATTTCAAAAGGTTCACCACCCTTGGTTTAAAACTGTTGTATTGTAAGCATTCCTCGGAAAATATGTCAACGTTTAGTGTTCCTCTACTTCAAAAAGATTTAGACCCACTGGCTTAAGATATTGTGACAGCTTAGTTAGGCGTGTTATTCTTGGAAACCAAATCAATCAAAATGCTTAGGTAAAGACGATGTTTTGTTTTAAGTAATAAATGCTCAATATTAAATCAATTTGATATCTAATGTGTAAAAATGAAACAACCTTCGAAAATTAATTCAAAAAATCGTAAACTATAATCACCAGAAATTGTAGAATTAATTAAAATACAAAAATAGAGGTTTTAGATGAACTTTTAAGAAGTATTAAATTACAATTCATTGAGTAAATTATTAAAAATTAAATAATTCCAATTATACCATAGTAAAGGCAAAAACAAATAAGTGCAGCAATTTTATTTAACATTTTAACCCAAATATGGTTAACCAAATAGAATGCATCAGTTTCACCTACAAAAAATCATCAAGAGTACAGATGACATCTTGGATTACGATGGGTAAACAGAAGCCTGTTGCTTGACATAGGCAGCAGCGCATGAGATAGAGAAGTCAATGAAAGAGTAATTGGAAGTCTCAAGCAAATAAGCTGGCAGGAGGGACCAACTACAAAAAATAGGATACCAATCAGCTTGTGAGCTTCAACATTAGATAGCTTACAAGAGCTTCCTTGCTGGCCAGACAACTGTGGTCGGACAAACCAGAAATGCTACTGTTAAAATTAAAAAAACTGAAGCCACATCCTACCCAATTTTGTAATTAGATGAAGTGTAGAAAACAACACAAGAATTTAGCAAACGGCACTAACCTCAAAAAATAAACTAGAAAGCAGCACGACACAAGAAAAGTTTTACATGCATATTCGACGAAAAATGAATCGCCGCAAGCTAAAACAGCGATACAAAAGACTAAATCTTAAGACATTGCCAGAACGAAGACGGCTATGATTTATATAACATTATTTAATTATTAATTTCTAAATGTACGTAACAAATACGATGTTAAAACTATTGAAAATCTAGTTTACGACCATAGTGTGCAAGTTAATAAGATAGATGTCTTTGTTTCATCTCTCGTTTGATACAGAAGATAAAAAATTTTTACCGACGGTTTATACCGTATACGGACGGTTTTCTAACTGTATACGAGCGTCATTTTGTATTCCTGTATTCCGGTTCCACTTTCAAGACATTTCACTTGCCTTTGACGGTATTTAAATCCTGGATTCCGCTACTTGAGGCGTCATTTTCAATTCCGCGCCATTTAATTTAACATCCACGGGTAATCCTTTGCTTTTAAATCCTGCCTATCTTGGATTATTTATTTGCCTTTCCTGTAACGATTCCTCTGCATCGGGTGCCGTTTTCCATCCCGTAACCTTAAATTCCAGGATATTTTCACTGCTCCGGGCGTCATTTTCAACACTGTGATGCTACGGATTTGTTTATTTATGTCGCGGTATAAAATTATTTATACTTTTACTTATTCAGGTAGATCATCATTACGGACGGGGTCATTCAGGATTTATCTGTTGGATGTAACTAAATTAGAATATGAATAACAATACAATAAACCTTCAGGAAACATATATTGTTCTAATAAAATAAATGACGTAATGGAAAATTAACTAAACGTAGATATAAAGATAAAAGAGCATCCTGTATCCAAAATTTGGTAATGAGAATGTAAAGTAAATATGTGTAGTCAGGTATTGTAATAGGTTAAGAGCATGAAAGGTATGCAGGCCGGTGAGGAAAGAAAACTCAAGGGCAATAACTACTAAATAAGGTAAAAGAGAACTTCCTGAGACACGAATGGGAATAGGTGTATCCTAAGACAGGTCCTCATAATTATAATTATGTCACTATAGTGTCAAATTATTGATACATTTATTTAGACGTTAAGAAACAATTGCAACCAATCCCTAAAATAAATTACATCTCCATAAGTAGTTAGATAGATAAACTCAATAAAGAATAGGAGCAATAGAATTTTACATGGCGACCCTGCGATACAGAATTTGGAAACGTGGCGGTCCTGCAGTAGATAGTTTGGATAGAAGAAATTGCAACAACTAGGTAAATAATATTTTAGGATACGTTTAAGTACAGCATAAAAATGGGAACAACCGGTAGTACGGAAACAGGTGAAGTTATTATTGCACAATCAGGAACTGAAATTGGGTCAACGATCGAACGTCGCGTTACTACGTGGACAATGATCTGGTCAAGAATAATCACAATTTTAATTATTATTCTTGGAGCATGTCCGTTGGGGAAAGATGCAAGAATAATATACGTAAGAAGGTACAAAAACAACCCAAGTAGCAGTTTAAGTAATTATAACGGGCATTGGAGTTATATTTACTTTACTGCAGTAAATATTACCTAACATATATTTCTATTTTAACGTGAAAATTACCTAATTCACTTTTTTATAAGTGAAAATATCTTAAAATTTACTGTTTATAATTACTAACTAGTATTATACGTTTCTGTAGCATTAGAACTACCTGCAACACAATAAAAACAATTCATAATTACTCTTAAATGTCAACTTTATAGTAAAAATGCAAGTAGTAATAGATATCTTTAAATACTTAATTAGTACCTTGAAGAAATTACTTCTTACAAGTCATTTGTCAAGTTTTTGCAACGTTTTGGTTGTTATTGTTCACGACTACAAATTCAGTACCTTACTAGTTGAAACACAAGTTGCAATACCCTAAAATAACCAAAGAATTTATTTGACGTCAAAGTATTTATGTGGACATCGCCACATTTAATGGAAATTATTAATACTAGTCAATGAATAACGTCATTTTGTTTAAATTATTTTGTTAATATTTTATTCATCTTTACTTCAAATACATTATATTTACAACTTACGTGAAAATATGTTGTATATTTTCGCTTCAAATACTTCAGTGGTTTTCTTATAAAATTTTCATAACGTTTATTTTTATAAATGTTAATATTTCAAGAAGCGTGCCTATTTTATGGAGGTATCATAATCACAGTTATCAATAAACAGGCATTCGTTTTTATTTTAAGAGCATTGTACATGTTATACAAGTATTATACTTTCCCGATTACTATAGAAGTATTCATCCATATGTATTGTTTACTATATTCCTTGTACCCTAATAATAAATTTCTATAGAAAACGATAGGGATATAATATGCTTTACACGGTTACTTGAGTAAGATAGAAATAACATTATGAAAAGGGGGAAAAGTAATTACAAGTTTCAGCGACTAAACTGTAACGGAATTAACACGTAACTCTGTAGTTAGAGAAGCGTAATTGCAACGGTGATAAATAAGTAATATATACGTAAATGCTGTTCCCCATTTTAGTTACATATACGTTATAGAAAAATTTTAGAATAGTTGAAATGCCTAGCAACCAAACACCTTGAAATCAATTTAGGAGTTGCTAATATGTATCAATAACTAAAAATGCTGCTTGGGAAGTTACAAGGACGATTACAGTTTAGTCATAAATATACGCAAGAATTAGGGTTATCTACTATGTACGTATATGTAGTCGATTGTTAAATTTAATTCGTAAACGTTATGTTAGAAAAGAAACAGTAAGAATGTATATGAATGTAATTTTAGATTTTAAAACATTGTTACGTGAAGTAGAGTTTTATAAGGGCTAGAATTCAAGATAATCAGGACAGAAGTAATAATTTAGAATACAATAGGTATAAAGTAAAGCAATTGGACAAATTGGTGTTAAATTTTGCAAAATTGCGAGAAAAATTCAACAAAAGTAACATAACTAGAGGTAAAAAAGTATGCCGAAGCAACTAGGGTAATATTACAAGATATTAAAACCATTATTGAAAGTCGCTTAACGATTTCAAAAATGGATCGATTCAATTTAGAAACAGCGGCAAGCCTTTTACCGTGTATGGATAGAAAGGAAGACACAACAAAACAATTAGTTGATTGTATGAGGTTGTACGCTGAGATGTTACATGCTGATGATCCACAACCTTTAATAAATTATGTATAAAGGGTAAGGCTATCCCAGGCAGCAAAGATTAGGTTAAGTCAACATTACGAGACGGTAAATAATTTAATAACTGATTTAACGGAAAATTTCATTATAGTAAAATACGTTACTGTATTAAATGCGGAATTGCAAAAAATATCGCTAGCGAATAAAACAATTAATGAATTTGTGATAGAAATCGATACATTATTAAACGAACTTACTTTACCGCAGGCTGGAATAAATGAAAATCTTTTAAGTCCGTTACGTAACGCAAATGAAAAGGTAGCTATTAATTGTTTTTGCAACAGATTAAATAACCGCGAATTATGAATTGTAGTTAAAGCTAGAAATTGCGCAACACTAAAAGAAGCTATTTCGGTAGCTATAGAGGAGGACACAAATACGCCGAAGGAAGTTATATTTGGTTATCAAGGTAAGAGAAATAGTCAAGGAAATTTTAAAGGAACACGCAGTGCGAGCAATTGGAATCGAAATAAACACGGCAGCCAACAACGCGGAACCGCTAATAATTTTGTGTCACACAATCAAGTATATTTTAAACATTCAAACAACAGTAGGTATCATATCGAAAACAGAAATGTGAGAAGATTTAATAGAGGGCGACAAGTGTTTCATGGAGATCCGAGAATGAGTGTAGGACGTAGCTGGAACAAGTATTATGCGCGGAACCCATGGTTGAGGAAAAAACAGAATCAGAAATGCGCGAGGAGCAGTTTCTTGGTGAATAACGAGGAAGCAAAATTTGTTATTTTAAGTATGAATAGTGAGCATTATATTTTCAAACGTGTTAAAAAATTAGGATATTATTATTAGAGAAAAAAAATTACTATAAACGGAATAGGAGGTTAAGTAGAATCGGTAGGTTCAGTTAAGGTCTTAGTAGTTTAGATGGAAAGTTTATGCAAAAGTTTGTTGTGATAAACGAATTTTGAAGTGGTATGAATGGAGTGATTGGTTCAGTTTTTTTAACAAAAAATAATGCGATTATTGATTTTGAAAAATGTAGATTTTTATTTGAGGGGGATACTAATGGGGTGGTGATCCCATTAAAATCAAGGTATAAAACATTCACAACTATACCACGGCCATATGAAGTCATAAGGTATTGATGGGTAGATGAATGGAAGGATTGTATAGTTTCGACAAGCGAAATTGCGAAAGAAGTTTTCGTAGCAAGCACGATTGTTAGGCCAAGAGCACCTACTATTCCGGTTGGGCTATTAAACACAAATAATACGGAGGTTGTAATAAAAAATTATAGACCTACTATGTGCGCAAACAGCAAAAAGAATATTACAAAAAATTGATTTAAGGGAACTAAATAAGGAAGAGCATACGGAAATTCAAAAAATTTGTGCCAAATACGCAGACATTTTTCTATTGCAAAACGACAAAGTCATAGTGACAAATATCATTAAAGAATTGATAACGTTAAAACCCAATGTCAGACCAGTTTATACAAAACCATATCGATTGCCTAAAGTACAGAAAGAGGAAATTGATAAACAAATCTATAATATGTTATAAGAGGATGTAATTGCGGAGACTAAATCCAGTTGGCCATTTCCATTGTTAATTGTGCCAAACAAGACAGATGATAAAGGAAATAGGACATGGAGAATTGTTATTTACTACAGACAGCTAAACAAAAATATAGAGGATGACTGCTTCCCTCTGCCCAATATTACGGAAATTTGAAGCAGTTTTACATGAGCAGTTTATTTTTCACATTTAGATCGCTCGCAGGGTTATTATCAGGCAGAATTAGAGTCATCAAGAAGAAAATGCACAGCTTCTACAACGAGTAAGGGAAAATTTCAAATGACGAGGTTGTCAATGGGGTTGAAAACTAGTTCAAGCTCCTTTTCGCGCGTTATGATAGTAGTAATGTCTGGACCAAAACTCGAGTCACGTTTTGTAAATCTTGATGATCTAATTGTGTTTGGAAATAGTATACAGAATCACAATGTAAACTTAATTAAAGTTGTTAATAAACTTAAACAAGTTAATTTAAAATTAAACCCTGCTAAATGTCAATTTTTAAAGAAAGAGACTTCAAATTAGGTACACGACATAAGCGCAGAGTAGTGTATATGCCCTGATCCGCCATGAGTTGAATGCATAAAAGATTATTCGATACCGATAAATTCAGATGAAACAAAGTGGTTTATTGTTTTGTAAATTATTATCGTAAATTCATTAAAAATTTTACACGAATAGCACAAACACTGAATAACTTATCTAGGAAAAATGCAGAATTCAAGTGGGACAGCAGCTATCATTTGATACACTAAAAAATGCTTTAATGAATCCACCAGTGTTACAATATCCAAAATTCTCAGGGGATAATGAGTTCATTCTAATGACGGACGCTAGCGGCTACGCCTTCGGTTTAGTTCTTTCAAATGGGATCAGAAGCCTATCGCTTACGCTAGTCGAGCACAGAATAAAGCGGAAATAAATTATAGTATAATTGAAAAGGAGCTTCTGGCACTTGTGTGGAATGTTAAAAATTTGCGATCCTATCTATACGACCGAAAATTTAAGATTTATACAAACCATCGGCCAGTAATTTATTTGGTCGGCATGAATAATCCATATTCTAGATTGACAAAATTTCGACTAGTATTGGAGGAGTTTAATTTCTGTAACTGAACCCACTTCACGAGGTAAATCCATCTTCAATAAAAATCCGATGACTTGAACTTTACTGTGTCTGGGTATATCCCTCTTTAAGGATATGGGAATTCTCAAAGCATATTTGACAATATGGCAAGAACATTTATG
>JAHWXV010314738.1:0-12208 GCA_024586415.1 Phrixothrix hirtus
ATATATATATATATATATATATATATATATATATATATATATATATATATTATATTTCTTTCATATACTAGTACCTATTTTTACTTTCTATTCTTAAAGGGAAAGTATTGTTTTTGATCAAAATTTTAGTGGAAATACACGTTTTCGGGTTCCCTGAATACGAAAAACATGTTTTTGGAAATTGGTCCATGTGTGTGAACACGATAAAATAAAAACGAAAAGTCCCAGATAAACAAAATTTTATATTTGAGTTTTTATCTGTTATCGCATGCGATTGCAATAATTTCACTAAAATTGCATAACTGGAAGTGTCACTTTCCTTTTGTCATTTTTTGCTTTTTTGAGATTTTCTCAAAATCGGTTGTAACAATTGTTTTTAAATTTACTATATTTCTTATGCATTCAATGCCCTTTCATATAATGTAGGCAATTTCTCAGAAAATTTTCCATAAATTGAGTAATTGGAAGTACTTTCACTGTTAAGTCTGAATAAAATAACTATGAAAAAGTCCTAGCTAAATGAAAATTTATATTTGAGGTCAATTGTTTTTTTGTGCTAAATCATGAATTCGGTTAAAATTGAATAACTGGAAGTACCACTTTATTTCTGTCATTTTCAGGTATTTTCTGAATTTTTGGTTTTTCGAAATTTTCTCAAAATTGGCTCAAATGTTTTTAAAATTTACATTTCTTAAAAATTTAAGACCCTTTCGTATAATCTAGGCGGTTACTCAGAAAATTTTTCGTAAATCAAGTAACTGGAAGTACTTTCACTGTTAACTCTGAATAAAACAACCATGAAACTAAAAGTCCTGGCTACATGAAACTTTATATTTGTTGTCATAATCACTTTTTTGTGCAAAATCAAAAATTTGGTTAAAATTGAATAACCGGAAGTACCATTTTATTTCTATCATTTTTAGATATTTTTGGAATTCTTTGTTATCACGATTTTCTTGAAATCAGTTCTAACGATTTTTTTTAAATGTAGTATATTTCTTAGTTACTTATTAAGTTTTATATTAACCAAGGAATTACTCTAATACATTTTTGAAAATCGAGTAGCCAGAAGTATTTGGAGTATTAGTTGTGAACAACGTATCTCAAAAACATATTATCATATGAAAATGAAAAACTATATTTGTTTTCTATCTTCCATACATGAGACGGCAAGAATTTAGTTAAAATCAAATGACCGGAAGTGCCATTCTATTCCTGCAATTTTTAAGTTTTTTGCAATTTTCTTGAAAACATCTTTGGTTCTTGTCTTTGATACGCTTTTACGTGAACTTTGAGGTTTTTCTGAAAAAATACATTGAAGCAAGTTACCAGAGAAAAACTCCCGAGTTAAGCAGAGTTTTGCATGTTCAGTAACTTGGATGGGTGACCATTCTAATTATCGTTCCCAAAATAAACATAAATAATATTTTAATCATTTGTGGACATTTGCATATTTGCATACCTATAAATGTAAGGGAAAGTAGTGTGTTGTCTCATGGCAGATTTTTCTTAATATAACCACATAATAGAGGCTAATTTCATTGTAGATATTATTAGGTTTATCTTTGAAAAACTTTTTTTATCCATAAATCTTGGTAATCTTGATCCTTTCGGCCCTGAAGTTTTATAATGTAAAATAAATTTTTTTTCTTGTAAAACTTATAAATTAGAACTTAAGAACTTTCCTATTAAGTTTTAGTTGATTTCTTCTATGGGTATAAAAATTAGGAAAATGTGGCAAATTCTCTAGCTGATTTTCAGAATGAAAATATAGAAATTAAATGTAGCTTTTATTTATAATATAGTTGTAGAAAAATACGAAACATTACTGATTATGTAACCTTTTAAAACAATTTCTAAATTTTGATAAACATGTGCCAGGACTTCTTCTAACAATAAACAGTTGAATCAGGACTTGACATTTTGGTGAAACCTAGCATAGTTGACTAAAGTAAGGATTTATTTTATCTAAGGGGTATATTAAAAATGAAGTTAATGAGTTAGTATTTAATCATTATTTAAAGTAAAAAAATCAGTTTAGTATTTTTTGACATCATCGTATTTTGTTAAAAAAATTAAATTATTGCCTACAGTTTGTTATGTGTGTTACCAAGTTAAACCAAAAAATAAAAATGTAGATTTTATAACGATATTAACTTTTTTAGCCATGGGTGTAACATCATTGAAAAGCTAAAACAATGTTCTTTTTAAAGCAAGTAAAATTCAATATAGCGCCTATAAAGAAAAAAGTTGATAATAGCTGCAGGAAACTAAAACGTCACAACTAGTCAGGCATGTACTACATAAAAAGTTGCTTCAGAGATGTTTTTACAGAATGAAAAAATTTTAAGTGGATTTTCAAAATTGCAATTATTTCATTTTTTCAAAATATCCCAAAAACCTAAACAGCTAGAATCAGTCCATAAGCACCATTAAATTACCAATAAAATTCCCTAAAACTTTTCTCATATAACCGTTTTTCTATCTCTTATGGTTTCTGAGACCCCAATACATTCCCCACCAATTTTATACATACTGTATATATTAAAAAAGAACATAATATGTCCCATAACTATAATTGAAGAAGCAGTAATTTGATTCTTAAATAGATGAAAGGGAAACTTACAACCAAATCATCTCAAATATTTGATGATTTATTTCAACTTACTAGTTTCAATATTGATTATGTGCTATCAAAAGAAATATAATAAAGCTATAAGATAATGATCAATTATGAGTAAATGATTCAAGTTTTGTACATTATCTAAAGAGGCACTAATAGTAATAACTACAGTGCCTTCATTTAATTCTGAATCCCATGTGACCAGTTACAATACAAATTTAGGAGCTTTAGTAATTTAAAATTGAATTAAGTCGAATTTGGTATATTCAGGTTACTAAGAATATTACCAAACACTTAACTATATTTGACAGTTTAATTGTTTTGTATTTTTATTGCTTTGTAAGAATTAAAATATCGGAACCATTTACTAAATTAGTTTTAAAGTACATTATCTTTACTTAATTATGAAGATTTTATTATAATAAAAACTTTAACAGCTTACAATGCCTTCTACATCTGAACAGGATAGTTTTATTTTAATGGCACACTATCGAAGTGGAAATCTCATGTTGATGGTGTATAGTCTTGTAATAACCAATTTATTCTACAATTTCCAGACATACCTTTGAATATGACATGTTTAAGCATCATAAAGTGTTGCTAATTAAATGTTTTGAAACAAAGAACATGGCATTAATATGTGTGTAGCTAGTGGCGGTGAACACTTTTAGCATTTAATGTAATTAATTACTATAATTTTTAAAGTAATTTTATAAAAGCTTATAAATAAAATATAAAATTTACATGTTTAAATATGATTCTTATTATTGTTTGTAATTTACAGGTATAAATATTTTGCAGTGTTTGAATCAATATTTAGATAATTTACGTTCTCCATTATTATTTTAAAGTTCAAGAATTGACAATTTCAGGTTTCGCTAATTGAATTTTTAATCTGAAGAAAAATAAAATTCACATGCATAGTATAATAATGTTTTGACAAAATTATCAGGATATTTGATGTTAATATGTAACAACGTGTAAGTTTGGTTGCTTAATTTTTGATCACCTGGAGTTCGAGATTAAATAAAGGTACTGCATGTTTAGAAATTTCTGATGATGCCACATTAATCAGTGTCAAAACTTGGCATTAAAATAAAAAACCATCAAAATATATGGAACTGTTTGGTTACAAGTTTTCTTTCCTTCAAACAAAATAATGTCCCCAAAAATCTAGTCATGTAGATATTAACTAAATGGAAATACTTGGTTATTATACATATTGGCAATGTATCAAATCGGCATGAAAGTATTATTATCTTAAAATAATCAGCAATACACATCGTGATCATAAAAATATGGTCATTCAATGACATGCAATATCCATGAATATTGAAAAATTATTTTGTACAACCTGAGCAATGTGCAGTCATAACTTGGACAATTAATCTTTTAAAATGATGTGCATTTGTGAAAAAGTTTTACAATTGCCATATATTTTGGTTTGTTAGTTCACTTCAACCCAATTTGTTAAAATGTGAACTTGATGTTACCAAGTAAAAAATTAATCAAGATAACTAGATTTTTCCGTTAAAATAGTTTACTTCATACTGTTTGTTAAATCTATTACGTGTTAAAACATTTATATACCAATAAAAATTACGAATATTTTTAATTTTTTTACAACATATTATTTTTACATCAAATATGAAAACACATAAAATATCTCACAATAAATGAAGTTTACACATAATAAATTTTGTATTAAAATTTCTACAAAAATATTAGGGTCCAAACATTTAACAAAATCATCGTAAGTTATTTATTTTACTACCATTATTCACTTCAAAATTTCCTTCATGGCAAATCCTTCTTTACTTGGCTGACATTTAAAATTTTCTTAAAATAAATAAAACTTTTTGTTTGTTGAAATATCACCTTAGCATAGAATAAAAATGTTATACAACTTTATGACATGATGCTGTTGAAACTTAGAATGTTTTATTTGCTGAGCTAAAGGTGTTAATTGTATAATTAGTCTCTTATTTTTTATAACACATTAGAACTAAAATATTATAATTTAGTGCTAGCATCGATTTTATAAACAGCCACCATTTCATTATTCAAGACGGGTTACATAACAATGGCTCATCCAATATTGTTAGCAACTATTAGTTTAATAAAAATACTGGTGGTGTATATAATTTAAAAACATTTGGTGGCCCTAGTTATTGTTGTCTGATTATTCTTACCATCCAAAACAAATAAAAATGAAATAATAATTATTTTTGACTAAGATTTACAGATATTACATAGACTAAATAAAATTAAAGCGAACTATCCCAATTATAAACCTTTTTAACATTTTATACATAAAAAATTAAATCTTCATAAAAAATAATTTATTGTTTTAAAGTTGAAAATTTTGTAGTATTTACAAACTGTAAGAAGTTAAGACTTAAACTATTTAGCAATAAATTCCAAAGATTTTTTACAATTAGGATCTGAGCTAAAAATTGATTAGTTCAGCTTACGACTAGATCCGTATTTTCCTCTAATGAGTATCAATATATTACCTATTAAGAAAATAGAATAAAAATTATTTAAAATTAACGTAATATGGTATTAAATGTTAAACATACCCTTATTTACAATTGCTCATAAATCTAAAAGCACCATTGCAGTATTACTTTAAATTAATTTAATTCCAACACAATTAACATTACAACATATCATGTCTGTCATGAAGTAGTAAAAAGAACCAAATACAGTATTTTTTATTTTTATTCAGTTGCTATAGTTTTAATGACACTGATTTTTTTATGGCAAAAATGATGAAACTTTTGCAATAAAATGATGCCAAATTCAGTGATATTAAATATATAAAAATTTTATTTACCAGAGCATGTTTAACAACAAAAACATAAACTGTACAAAAATAAGCTTAACACAATAGAGCAACTAAAACATGATTTTATTTATGCAACATAATTATATTGGTTCGCATTTTCTTTGTCACGTTCCATGTAATCTCGGTCAATAAGAGATTCTATTCTTTTCTTAAGATCACCAGGCTGAAAATAAACAAATATTACAATTTAATACAACACATATTAATAAAGAATAACACAAAAGTTTAAATTTAAGTTAAAATTAGTAGACACTTAATTAATATTAATTGTTCAAAATTAAACATTAAATAATTTTACATATTTTAAAAGTATAAATTAAAATTTTAAAACATTAAATAAAAGTTGCGCATTTTTTAGAAAAATTATTACACAGCACTATATTCTACAAAATATTTTTATATAGTACATAGTTCTAAGATATTCACGAAAAACAAATTTAACCCAAAGCTTGATAAAATTATAATATTAAAGTTACAAGCTTAAATTTCAAATAATGTATTGGCAGCATTAACTATTTTAGTACTACAACACACTCAAACATCATTTAAAAATTCACTCATACCTAATGTGCAGATGTTAAAAAACAATACTTCTGAGAGTGAGCTATACCAAATTATCCAATATTAACGATTTGTTGGAAATAGGGTGGTTCAAGCTGTAGCGAAATTTCTAACATCGGAGGAAGGAATGAAGGAAGAAATTATCACAACTGATATTAAAAGATTTACACTACCCTCATAAAATTTGGAAGAAGGTAGTAATTTCCGAAAAATATTAACAAATATAAACAATCTAATAAAATTGTTAATCTCAATTATAATACTCTCTATTTAAACAAATGCAGTTAGTGCTATAGACAGTTGCTTTAAAATGCTTGCAGAAACTTAAACCACATATTCTCTGTTCCTCATGCATTCACAAAAAAATAAAGAAAAAATACAAATCTCTTTTGTTTCATCAAAATAGAATTTTAAAAACATCTGTTAAATTATTTTTTGAGAACTACTGGCATCTTTGAAACTATTTGATAGTTGATGTTTAATGACCATTTAAATTAACATTAAGAGGTAATTTTATAATGAAAAAATTGTGTTGCAACAAACACATAATCTAGATTGGGGTTTACAATTGAATTTAGAACATAAACTAGCCAATTGTTCAAATTAGAATATGAAAATAATTGCATTAACATGGTTGTTAATTCAAATCAAGTTTTAAATACAAGGACCTCAGCTTGGCTTATGACTTGGGGAGGGTGAGTTCATAATTTCTTATTTAAAGTGTTGTGATAAAAAGATTATCTAATTCTGAAAACTTATCAAATGTCAAAATGTCAAATTGGGCCAGGAGAAACCTAAATCAGTTAAAATTGAATATACCAAATCCTCTTTCCCCTAAGGTTGCTAATAGCCTCAATTATATGTATTTGCACTGAATCAATCGAGCTTATTATCGCTGATTTTACAATTACTGATACACAATACATCTTGAAACTTATACTTCAAGTAACTATTCTAAATTGTAATAAAATATTGAAATTCAACAAATACATCTATTAAACATGTTAAGAATCGCAATTAATACAAATATCCTACATTCAGTACTTATGTTCTATAAATTGTTAGGATGGCCACCTTACTACTTTAATCTAAATGAAATTAAAATTACAAACATATACATTGGATGAAATGCTTAGGATATTGCTAAAAATTACAATTTCATGCAAACGACATTATCATTTAATATTATTGAAAAAAATAAAATTGCTACACTTGCATGCATGACACAATGTATCAAAAGTGATTTAGATATTAAAAATGCCAAATACAAATTCAGAAATTAAATTATTCTTAATAAAATTGTGGCTGAGAATGAATAGTAAAAATCTACCTTGTAGACATTTCGCCATTAGTCCTAAGAAATGCTAAAAATATACATTTTTCTGAACAAACGCATTTGATGAATTCACTTAACAATTTAAATCACCTGTGGCATAAAAACAACAAATTACAGGCCCACAAGGTCTACTTAATACAATTTTAAACTTATAATGATGAATTTTGTAAATAAATTCATTAAATGTTTTACATCAACCTCGAGCTGTAGTTCCAGTGCCGGACTTTAAAACTTTAGCAGGAAGCTAGTGAGATTAAAAACTGTTCATGAAATAAGCAAACAAAGTATATCATTGAAGGGGAAACTCTCAACAGAAAAATAAATTGTTTTATTATGACCAATAAAGTTATAATATTTATGAAAATATATTACTAACAAGGGAATGCCATGATGTATCTGCCACTGCTTTTGATAAAATTTTGTATATAAATTCTTTTGGTGGAAATAAGGGATAAATATCCTACCATATCTGTTATAAACCCCATTTAACGGACAAAAACCACCCTCAAAGTTTCACGTTTTTTCTTTTTCGCTAAATAACTTAAAAACTTGTAGCAAAATAGTGTAAATTGACACTTCATCTGTTTTCTCATGTACTTTTACCCTAGCTATACAATTTTTTTAAATCTTAGTCAAACCGCCCCTCCAATGCCATATTAGAATTGGCATAAAATTTTTTATAGAAATTTTATCCATTATAATAAGAGTTGGAGGTTTCAGGGTTTTATGATTGTTATTATATAAGGGTTGAAAATGGACCACGATATTTCAAATTTCACTTGTTACTATTATATAAACATTACATTAGAGAAGTTCTGCCATATCATATACTTTCTGTAATGCTCATTTTTAGTAAAAATTTTGTAATTTTTCATGATGCTATGTTATGTACATTTTCAAACTTAGTAATCCATCTACTACAAAATTTTTCAAGTTTTAAAGAAATTGATGCAATACATTTTGACTTCCTACCAAAGGAGCAAAGTTTTACAGTGTTGGGGTAGATTTTTAATCTATTTAAGTCTAATGCAAATTGTCATTTTAACTGCAATACAAACAAGTTGAAACATCCTGATGTAATGTTTTTATAATGGTAATAAGTAATGAAATATAATGCTTGAAATTTAAAAGTTTTGAATCCATTTTCATCCCTTACATAATAACAATCAAAAATTCCGATTTTAATATGTGGAATTTCTATAAAAATATGGATTGGTGGGGTGGTTTGGCTAGGATTTTAAAAAAAATTAGATAGCTAGGGTAAAAGAATGTAAGAAAATAGATGTATTGTTAATTTACACTATTTTACTATAAGCTTTAGTTTTTCAGTTATTTAGCAAAAAAGAAAAAATGTGAAACTTTGAGGGTGGTTTTCGTCCCTTAAACAGACTTTATAACAGGTATATAAAAATAGGTATCCCTTATTTTCATCCAAAAAATATTTAAAATTTTTTTTATCAAAATTGGCATTCCCTTGTAAGGAATATTTTAAAACACTAGTAATTAAAAATAACAAGTTTATAAGACTGAATAATTATTTGATTGAAACTTAGCAAAAATGAATTTTAAGTATGTATAAAATATTCATCTTAATTATAAAAATGGAAGAATTGCTTATTTTGAAATAAAACGTACATGTAAATTAAAATATAAATTTATATACAGGTTGTTCCTAATGAATAAGATTAATCAAATTTTTTTAAAATGGCATAAGAAAAATGATAATATTATAATTTCCATTTATATTTTAATTCAAAAATCAATTACTTTTAGAAGTTATTGCAGTTGGATGTAGGTAGGGTATTGTTTATTAATAATAAATACCTTGTAAAATAACAAAAATTTATTAAAAACTTTATTTATTATTAAAACGTGAGTATTTACCTTTTGAAATTCTAATTTTCTCTTGTAATTTGTGTGCCTATTAGTGAAAATGCGCTTTTTGAACATTTTTTGTCAGTACTAATATTTGAATGAGATTTAATCTGTCAAAACTAAAAGTAACAATTCTAAATTTGAAGGGTATTTTAACAAAACTGTGTATTTGCATGAGTTTTTATATTTTTAATAAGCAAATGAAAATGATACAAACTTAGGTATACACACTTAAACAGTAGAAGTCCAATGCTAGTTCGAAAATTAAATTGCTTGTGATAATATAAGGGTGCGATGAATTTTGTAGCTGTAGCATGCCTTTTAAAATGGACAGTTTAACAGTATATAGTTTAGAGTGTGAACAAATTAGATTAAATTACTATGTCAATAATTTGTAATACCAAATATATGGTCAGGAAAAAACCATGCAAAAAAAGTGTAAAAAATACATTGTGTATACAATAAAAATAGGTGATTGGTTCTATATTCCTAAAACCATAAATAATAGGTAAAATAAAAGGATTTTAATAAAAAAATTTTGATTTTAGTTTCTAAAAAATGGATTTGTTTTTGTTTCCTAGTTGTAGTTTTTGACATATTTTTTAAAGAATCAAAAAGTTTTAATAAACCAATAAACATTTGAAGAACTCGTGAATAGAAAAATATGGCTTACCTTTTTTCTTACCATGTTTAAATTTTATTTTGTTATCATTATAAAAAACTTACATATATAAAATACATCCAACTTTATCAAAAGTAGACAAAAGATCAAAATATTTAAATTACTCAGATAAATAAATTGGCTTATAACGAAAATATGTAATTGGAATAAAATTTATTTTTTCTTAAAATTTAAATCAAACAGAGTTTGTGACTAGGATAAATTGAATGAAATTATTTTAAAACAAAATTGAATATATTTTTTTATAAAGCGTGTCAAATTAAAACTGTGTAAATAAAGACTGCATAAAAACAAAATTGAATGTATTTGTTATCTAAATTCAGGTACAGTAAAATTTAACAATGCAACCATTAAGTAGATTTTTCAAGGCTTATAAACAATTACCAACCAAAATAAACAAGACCTTTTCCAACAAATATTTATTTACCTATTTACAAGATTAGTTCAATAAGTCAGGTAAAAATACAAGAGATAGTGCCAGAAAAAGTCAATAATATTTTGTTAAAATATATTCCTCCAGATAGTGTCATCCCAATTTTCAAGAACATATCCTAATTAGTTTGTTTTACAGCCATGTAAAATATACAACTAGTATTAGTTTCGCTAGAATTGGAAAAAGTGACTTTCGCGTTCTCATTAAGCATTATTTTCTATAAAAAAAATAATAACAAAACCAAACCAAAAGCTTGACAAATATTATCCAGATTCTGCTTTATCAATTAAAATGGTTCATAAGTGGTTTAATAATTTTCATTGTGGTTATACAAGCATTCAAGATGCTGAATGGTCTGGCAGGTCAAAAGATACCTGTACACTCAAATAATAACAAAAGTGTATGATATTGTGTTGGCAGATCATTGAGTGAAGGAGACGTGAGATTATAGAAGCTTTAAACTTGTCTATTGGTACAATGGTTTCAATTTTACATGGTGATTTGGATATGAATAAGCTTTCTGCAAGATGGATGCCGTATTGGTTAACAGTGGACACAATGTAATCATTCAATGAGTTCAGAGTATTGTTTAAAACTTTTTAAGTGTAAAAATACATCTGAATTTTTATATCTATTTATTACTGTTGATAAGAATTAGATCCATCATTATACTTCGGAAACCAAAAATCAATCAAAACAATGGGTAAAAGCTGATTCAAGTGCATCAAAGTAGGAAAAAGTTGTACCATTGACTGATAAAGTCATGGCAACCATTTTTTGGGATGCTTGCTGAATAATTTTCATTGACTACTTTCAAAAAGGTAGAACAATAACTTGAGACTTATTCATCGTCAGACCAATTAAATGAAAAAATCAAAGAAAATCAGCCAAATTTGGCAAATAAAAAAATGTAGTTTCATCATAATAATGCACCAGCACATTCTTCAAGTATTGAAACTGCAAAAATACATGAATTGCATTTCGAAATGCTTCACATGGCTCATATTCACCCAACTTGGCTTCTTCTGGCTATTTCTTATTCCCAAACATGAAAATTTGGCTTGGTAGTAAGAAATATTCATTCAATGAAAAAGTGATCACCGAGGTAAATACTTATTTTGAAGCTTTTGATAAATCTTATTTTACTGAAGGCATTAAATGTCTTGAATATCAATGAAGATAGTGTATCGAGTTGGAGAGGGACTGTGTTCAAAAATAAAATGTTTTTACACTCATAATTATACTCCTATATAAAAAATTTCATAAACACATGAGAATTTTGTCATTTTTAAGTGAAAAAATAGAAACTTGCTATTTTTTCAGCAATAAAACTTTATTTACCTTTAACCTATTATATATACTAGATATAGATAGCAGTATAATTTGTTAATGTGACACTTATTTTAATCGTATGTCCAAAATTGCTTTTAACATTTTTTAAATTAATTCTAGCACTTATAATTAGTTTTTAATAGTATGATACCAAATCAGTTTTAAGAAAAGTTGTTTTAGTAAATATTTAAATGTCCTAAATTTAATAAAAAATGTTTAACTGTTATACTTTTTGTTTTAAATTCATTATCTTGCAGTTGTGCAATTATCTCACTAAATTACACTTGAGCCTACGATTTTGTCTGAATAAAATGTAAACTTGCGGCCCACTTTAAACTTTTGACTTGAACTATGTTTTTTTCCGAAACTATTAATTGGATCAAAGAAAGGGTATACTGTTTGAAAGATAATTTATTATGCTTTAATATGAGTATAAATTTGTCATGGGTTGCTTATCGTTTATATGCGTAGCAACCGATAAACATATGAAAAGTGTTTATTTGATGTTTATAACG
>JAHWXV010314852.1:0-11375 GCA_024586415.1 Phrixothrix hirtus
TATATATATATATATATATATATATATATGTGTGTGTGTGTGTGTGTGTGTGTGTGTGTGTGTGTGTGTGTGTGTGTGTGTGTGTGTGTGTGTGTGTTTCAATAACTCTAATTACAGCTAAAGTACTTCGTAAAGGCTGCATATGAAAGAATCGGATGTTTTTCGTTATTTAATAGGTTGTCTAACCACAGGAAATATTGTGAAAGGTTTCTTGGATGGTCTTCAACTCTGTTCTCCATTCTGGATGCTAAGCTATAAAGTTATTAAATGGTGAACAAATCTATCTTACAAGCCCAAATACTACCTTATATCATGCCGATCTAAAACTGCATGAAAAAAACACTATACAATCAAACAGACAAACTAAGCAATGCTATTTGAATGACAAACTATATAGAATATATATACTGTACATAGGGTGTATTTGAACGTATGTGTAGAAAACTACATTATTTCATTGAAATGCGTAATTAAAAGTGTACGCTAACTAACTAACTAATGTAGAATCTGTCTACTTATATAGGTAGGAGGGTAAAGTTGATACTGAGCTGGTGATACACGTCTACGCTTGAAGATAGCGATATAAAGCCATCGTAGCTTCGCCGAGCTAATGCGAATTAACAGCACAATCTCCAGCTGATAAAAGATCTAGTTGATTGGTTAGTCGAACTATAAATATGTTTGATACGAATATATTCTACGCCGATCTTAATTCATAAATGCTAAATATTAAGCTATTTAACATAAAGCAAGTGGTCAACCGAAAGTTCTTCGTACGTTGAAATTCGAAACAAAATAATCCAATTAAGAAGACGTGCTTCATCTACTTTAAAATATAATACGTTGATTATGCACTGTATTAAAGCCTAATATTATTTCAACAATTGAACTACAAATTTCTTCGGATCCAAGTAATGGTAAAGTATAGATATAGCTACAATCGGGAATTCATTTAACTGAAATGGATAATTAGAAAAAATTATCTTTTTAAAGATAATAAAGTAGAATCGATATTGCATAGAATTTAAACATTACTTTAATATTTACTTTAATATTTGAAGTCAATAAATCCAAATCCTGCTGCAAGTAAGAGCAATTAATATTGGAAAGCCTTCTTTATTTTTAGGGAACGCTAAAATATATGGTACGACAATCAGGTCATAATAGTTGAACAACCCGCAGTCTGCGATTTCACCATTCTTTGTGATGGGTGTTCAAAGAGTATTAGATAAAGGTGCTGGTCGTAAATGGTAAACCGCAAGTATGCTTTATAACATCATATTGCTCAGTCCTTGTTAATAGCACCGCTCATCCTCTTCAATGTGGAAGTCCAAGAGTGTCACTACTTCAGATATAATCAATATAAGACATGATATGTAAGTTTGCAAGTTTGAATCCAGACATGCAGTTGCTGCCGCAAGTGTTGTAGAAATATGGTTTTTGTTTCATTATAACTATGTTGAGGAAAATGGAATACTAGAGATACTTAATTTTCCCTGTACGGGCTGCGGCTGCGGGATTTAACCAGGAATAAAAGGTAAGGATAGGTAAAGCCACGGGTGGGCTGGGAAGGTCATTTGAGGGTAGGAATTGGTGAAAATACTTCCTCGATGTTTACCTAAGAGAAGATGTTCCTGTGAGCTCAAGTATATACTCAAAACCTGAATCATAGCAGGCTGTGCCAAGGATCGAACCCAGAAACTCCTAAATGCTAGACCTTAACGTTAACTATTATATACACTATCCTAGCTTAACATTATTTTGTGACAACAATCATTCGATGTGTGAATCTTAGCGATACCGCGTGTTTAACACGCCATCTAACATTTGTAGTGAAAAGCTTGACATTTTTGAATATAACCTTATTTAAAACATTTTGATATTTGAGCGTGATTAGTGGTGTTTATAGAGACTTGAAAATTGTGCCTTCGCGTAAAAATGGAATTAACCCATGAACATTTTCGTGCGATGATTTATTACGACCTTCGACTTTGATTATCTAGACAATAGCGGATCGATCAACTTACTTCCACTTTTGGCGATGAAGCCCCATCCTTTGGTACTGTGAAACGCTGACATAACGAGTTTAACCGTGGCCGCCGTTCACTCACCGGTGAAAATTGCGAAAGTCGACCAAAATCAGTAGTTGTGCAAGAAAACGTTGATGCTATGCGAACACTGATAATGCAAAATCGTCATGTAACATACTATCAGATTGAGAAAACCCTATACATTAGTTCAACCAGCATATATATAATATTGTATGAACATTTAGCCGTGAAAAAGGTTTATCTCGTAGGACCTCACATAATTTGAAAGCACTTGAAAAAGATGCCCGTGTCGATTGGTGGATACAATGGCGGTGCTTTAAAAGACGCATATAATATTATAACAGATGATAAATCATGGATATATGCGTATAATCCGGGAAGTAAGCAGCAGTCGACTGTATAGGTGTTTCAAGATGAACCAAACTCAACAAAAGTTGTTCGCGCTCGAAGCACTTCGAAACAAATGGTTGCCTGTTTTGTCGGAAAAACTGGTCATGTAGCAACAGTGCATTTACAGGAACGTAAAACTATCACCACCTATCACCACTTGTTTGCCGGAACTCTTTAGCGAAATAAGTAAAGGGAACAAGCGCTGTAAGATAATTCTACATCACGACAATACGAGCTCTCACACATCTCGTCTAACAACCGATTATCTGAACACTCAAGAAATCAAATTAATGGGTCATCCACCGTATAGTCCTGATTTGGCACCCAGTAATTACTTATTTTTGTTCCCGAACGTCAAGAATAAATTGCATGGACAACGGTTTTTGTCCAGTGAAGAAGCCGCCGATGCATTTAAAGACCATGTTTTAGAGATGTTTCAAACAGAATCCCAAAAATGTTTTGACAATTGGTTCGAAAGTATGCAAAAGTGTAGAGATCATAAAGGAGAATATTTTGAAAAATATTAAATCAATTTTCAATGATAAATTACTGCCTCTTTATTATTAACCTTACAATATAAATAGTGCCCCTCGTATTAAACTGTAAACAACAAGATGATTAATACAACATAACCTAAAAATAATTATTGCAACTTCAGCATTAGATCGCGTTTAGTAATAGCAGCTGCACTTTTCAGATGAGGTACAGCGACTTAGCCTACGGTATGATGTTATTATCAGCTTCATCGATAAAATAGACCTGTAGGACTGACTGATCAGTATCACCAGTATTTTGTTCACTGCCACTACTATTCTTAATCCAGCCATGATAGTTGGAGATTCATTCCCTTCTAGCTTGTCGTTTTTTTCTTGAACCCGCCATTTTTTGCTCTAAAAGATTTGTTCAACTTTTGTTATGCCAAATTTTCTGATGGATCTGAATCTGGAAGGCGAGTTGACCACATTCAATGCTTTCTGTGTCAAATTTGCGTTTTTTCAAAAATTGTAAGTTGACAACTGTGCAACATAATGTTCAGTTTAACCCGTTGTAACTTTTGCAATTTTTAAGTCATTTAAACAATTTTTTTTAGAAATTACACGTGATTTTATTCTAAATATAATAGTTAAATTCAATTTTTACTAAAAGTAATAACTTATTATTGATATACAAAAAACTAACAATAGTTACATCGAGAATTTCATTTCGTATTGAAATATTCGAGATGCGAGGAAGTTTTTTATTTGTGATTTAATCATAATCGCGTTTGCGCCGTTCGAATTCCAAAACATGGTAATTATTTTTTCATTTGAAGATTTTTTTTCTAAAATATGTGCATTTTTCGTAATGACGAGTTAAAGTTGGTGTTCGCATTACGCTCTTGATTAGCTTGTTTGCTATCCGATACTACGAGACATGTAACAATGGTAAAACCCAAAAATCTCGTACTGTTTTTTTATTTTAAAGAACTCATTTTGTTAAACTTATACAACTAGTAGTACAAAAAATTTTTTTACATATTTACAATTAAATGACAATCTTGAAGCGTTACATTTACAATAAACGTTTTTCTCACTGAATGCTGGTTTTGGATACCTATCCATTAAAATAGGCGTTATAATACGGTTAGAAAACTGCCGTCTAAAGACTGTAGGATTCGGAATTTCACAATGTAGGTGATTGGCAATTTTATATATTTGTATCTGATATAAGGCCCTTAAAACGTGAAATTGAAAAGCGTATTCGGTGGGCGAAAGAAATCTGAAATTATATAAAACTAAGTGCCTACCTATTTAAATAAATGGAATACAAATTAATTTACCTTACGCGGTCTCTCAGAGAAAACGGCACAAAAAAAGTTGAACAAATCTTTTAGAGCAAACAATGATAGTTTCAAGAAAAAAACAACGAGCTAGAAGGGAATGTATCTCCGACTATGAAGTAGAGTAATCTTCATACATAAATTAATCTAATTAATTTACATCCAGGTACACTAAAGTCGTTAAACAATGTTATAGATATATCGATGGTCATCAATTATTCCCGCTCAGTAGCTGACATCTCTCAGCGAGTATTAAAAACAAGCGTCCATCTATTACTCGATTGTTAAACTGCCTTATTTGTTATTTTTTAAGCACAATTTTCCATACTGACATTCAGTTATATAAATTACAAAGAACAGCACGGTAGCACTTTACGTATGACACAATGAGGTTGTAACCTAGACCTGTAACGGTTGAAAATAAACAAAATACACAAACAAGATCACTTCATATGGCAAATAATGACCAGCTAGGGAAATAAAGAGAACAATGGTGCTAAAAACAGAAAATCGATGATTTGTAACCTTTATAAAAATTTGCTTAGTACACAAGGGTCCTTTTTCTTTTCCATAACACATATTTTATACCCAAAGATGCACGATTAAATGTCCTACACTCTATTAATAAGTAATACGGTTTTAGTACCACCATAAGTTTATATCTGCAGCAAACTTTGTAAACAAACTCAGATATAATAAATCAAAATTCTGTGATACTAATGTTGAGTTCAAGCTGTGAAATTCACTCCCGTTAAATTTATTTATTTATTTATTACATTTTATTGGAACCAAAAGGGTTTTTCAATGTAATTGGAGAGTTGAATTAACATTTAAGTTTTTATAAAGCGTAAAGACGTGTTTCGTATAAATGCGTTTAGAGGAGAATTAGAAAATTATCTCTAATAAACGTGCTTTCTTTAATTTTAATGTAACTGCTTTAACACGCTCCTTTTTCGAAATAAGGTTGTAATTGTATAACATAAAGATTACATTTGCATATAAAACGTTTGCTTCAGTCGGCATTTACACATAACATTCCATCAAACATTTCAAGGAAAAAATATTTTTGCAGACCATTTTTCGATGAACTCGAGGTTTATGTCAGAATATTTTGTTGTAGTAATAGAATGGAAAATATAATTTTCGGTATTTTATTTAAATCAACATTAAAGACTTTTTCTTCTTTTTAAACGATAATTACTATTCCTTATTCTGTTTTAGTATCAATGTTAAAGCTTGCGAGTGGACTACAAATTTTCTTTCACTTTAACGTCAGGTAGGGTGCGTTTGAAAAGGTAATTAGTTAATTGGTTCATTTATTCATTTAGAAAATGTATCGGAACTAGAATTCACAATTACCTCTTCTAGCATAAGGCTGGACATTGTCAAGGAGCTACATCATGCTTTATGTAGATCAAAAAGAACGTTCAGATTCTATTATCTCATTTAATTAACTTAGTTTGCTACTACATCTACCGAAATAATTATTTTATCTTAATTTAGTAGCTTATAATTAACAATCGTTTAAATTCTTCCAACCAAGCAATCCTTTTTAGGAAAATAAAATAATTTCCTTTAGTTTCTGCTAATTCGTTTAATCAAAGCGTTTAATTTACATCGATGTTTACATTACCGATTTATTTTTCATTAATACAAAGCTTTCAGAAAATTATATTTTTCGCTAGTGGAAAACTTAATTTTCAAGAAAAAATATTTTATTTAATTTAGATAAATTGCTATGGAATCCCATTACCTGCTGTTGAAATTTCCTTTCACTATCATTATTATATTATATACAATTTAATACGCATTTACGTAAAAATAATGTATAAAGCCTCATTAATTCGGAACTTCTATAATTTGTACTGTTAGGTAGGAACATTTTTGTTGTTTTAAAATGGAAATTAATGTGTTTACAGTGTTCATTTAAAATATAGTGTACTGCTACTACTATATCTATAATATACAGCAATAATTACAACATACATATTGCTATGTTTCAAATTGGACATAGCAATATGTAAATATAAAATATTTTTAAATGGACTATGGATATGGGAAATTAATCAAAACAACCGCTATAATGCAAAATTTCAATATTTCAAGTTGGGTGTACTAGGGATTAGAGATGCTTTAATGTATCATGGTTTAAAACGCCTCTATAAACAAAGGCACTTTAAAATTTGTCTATCATCACTTACCAGAATTAACATTTGATCATTTCAGTTCTCCGCGAAGGACCCTAAAAATATTGTGATGTCTTCACAATAAATTAAGAATTAATTGGAAGTACAATTGTTACATTAAAAAAATTAGGACAAGCAGATGTGCTAGAGATATTATAAATGGACTTTGAAAGGGTTACATTGAAAAAAATATTTATAGCAGTGTATTAGCTCCAATGTTCTGGTTGGCTGTACTTTCCCTTATTCAACCCTTATTTTATGATTAAAAAAGTTTCTGTTGAACTACATATCTTTATTTCCTTGAGCAAGGTTTATTTATTAAAGACTTTTCAATTTTTAAATTTTACTTTAACCTTCCAGTACTCGCCGCAATATTTAGCTCTTAAGTACTCGCGCGAGGTCTACAGGATGGGGACAGTTCCTACTGTTTGCTGAAATTATTTTGTCTTCTAAACCCTTTTGTATATTACCAATCTCATCACTATTTAAAATACAGGGTGTTTCAGGAGAAAACAGCAAATATTTTAAGACGTGGTAGCAGGGCCAACTTTGAATAAAACGTTCATATAAACATTTGCCCAATCCTTAATGGTTACTAAATTACAGCAGTTCATTTTAAAACAGTGTTTTAAGTAATCAAGGGATAACGTAGTTCTAATATACTTTACCAGTGGCTTCCTCAGTATCAATAATTATCAAAAAATCCTGAACATTGCAAGATTTGTCTACTTCTAGTATTCAACTTTGATAAGCGAAAATTTGTATCTCAAGATTTTCAACTCAAAATTATGCGGACAATATCGCTGAGTTCATTTTGTGTTAATTAGTAAACAACCGGTATACTAACTGTATAAAGTGCAATAACAGAAGACAATTGATATGTGTTTGTTATTTATTATTATGTTTGTAACAAACAACATTTGAAACATTAAAAATAAAATTGTACGAAACAAAGGTTTGCCAATCTAGGTTCAAATTTATAACTTAAACCATTAGATGGAAAACCAATTACTGGTTTGAGAGGTGATTCCAACCTAAGTTTGACCAAGTATAACAACAGATATAATGGATGAATATAGTGGGTATAACAAAAGTGAATAATAGTAAGCAATGAGGATAGCTAAAGATAATGTAACGACACCTTGGCTAGGATCGGTACAGACAGTGGTTTTGAGCAGTTTTCTCAGTGAATATTGGTCCAGTGTTAAGCTGAAGAACAAAAGGGAGTAGTACTTTTGAACGAAGCAGGGGAGAGATTTGTACATTTAGAACTCTGATCGTTGTTTAATTTTATTTGTAATTGCTTTATGTTGACAATTTTTGAGTATATTTATCTTACTTATACCTGTTAAGTTTATTTACAACCTTCTCCGCTGGGGGGCAGTGATGCTTTCTCTACCAACTTTAGAGATTAGACCATTTCTGGATTTATTAGTTTATTTAATTAATAGATGTTATGGAAAATGTTTACAGTAAAAATAAATGTCAGGTTCTAAGTCCTAACTTAGTCTACTTATATACAAGTTTTTATCTAGAATACATGCTTTGAATTGAATACCGAGTTTTACTGGCGACGTTACAGCGTTTCGACTTTTTGTTTTCTTGTTTTGTTTGGCGGATAAAATGAATCCAGTTCTATGGTTTTTCGGTAACGTGGTTCGAAATTTTGTCTTGTTTAGCTAATATGTGATAATTTTAGCATCAAGTATTGCTTAACGGATGTCACTGTTCCTGAACGATATTGAAGTGTATGCAAGTGAATCGGTAATACTAACCTGTTTGTCGTATTTGTAGCTATCGTAATGGAGTAATGTTCAATAAATTGTATTTGTCTAGATATTGGTTGTACTGAAGCGAACTACAATAAACCACGAAGGCTATATTGTAGTAACCTCCAATAAATCGCGAGACTGTACTGGAGTGACCTGTAATAAATCCCTTCGAAGGTACAGGTTTCGGCGGCCGACAACTACGTGTATTTTTACTGATTGTGTAGGAGGATCGCTCTGTATGTTTCTGAATGTGGAAACACTGCAAATAATTATTTACAAATTTGAAGTTAGTTTAATGTGCCAATTGTTTGTGAATAAGTTGCACTTTATTTGAAGTCAATATCTAGTTTCAGTAAGTTGTGAGAAGTTTTTGAAAAGTTAAAGTTCGGCTTAAAATAGAAGTGACGCGAGAACATTTCCGCGCCTTCATTTTGTATGATTTTCGTTCAGGTTAACTTTTAATGAAACATTCGCTCGTTTGCACAATGCATTTCCGGGTGCAGCTCCAAGTCGAACGACCGTATTTAATTGGTATAAAGATTTGCAATGGGGGAGAATATCGCTTGAGGATGAAAATCGTGAAGGTCGTCTGATTACCTCTACAACTTCAAATCACATTGATGCCGTTCGTTACATGATTGAAGAAGATCGCCGAGTGACTTATAACGAAATTCGTGCACCCCTTTGCATTGAAATGTCTGTAATTCAAACAATTCTTAACACACATTTAAGTGTGAAAAAAGTGCGTTGTCGCTGGATACCACGTTTAATAGAGGAGCAAAAAAAAGCGAGGGTCGACTGGTGCTTAGAAAACTTAAAACGCTATCATGAACTTACGTCTAAGGCAGTTTACAATATCATTACAGGCGATGAAACCTAGATCTACTGCTATGATCCATTAACTAAGCAGCAATCTTCCCAATGTATGTTTCAAAATGAAATGCGGTCCACAAAAGTGAAACAATTACGATGTTGTGCTAAACAAATGATTGCTTCTTTTTCATTCGCACTGGTTACATTTGCTCCGTTTGTCTTGAGAATAAGAAAATAGTTACTGCAGATTGGTATACTACAGTTTGCTTGCCGACTATCTTCTCAAAAGTGTAGAAAACCCAAATTGTTCTGCAGCATAACAATGCTCCGGAACATGCTGCAAAGTTGACAAAGGAGATTCTTCGATCTGCTGAAATCAAATTAATGTCACATCCACCTTACAACCCCGATTTAGCTTCATCCGATTTCTTCATCTTTCCAACTATTAAGAATAGATTTCGTGGAATCCACTTTTCAACACCAGAGCACACTGTAAAGGCATTTGAAGAGCATGTTAGCACAATATCCAAATAAATCTGGGGTGCTTGTTTTACGGAATGGTTTCAGAGGATGTCAAAGTGCGTGAAATGTATAGGAGAGTACTTTGAAAAGTTATAAATTTTGTTTGTTTAAATATGTCTTGTTATTATCCCGTATTCAGAATTATATAGTGTAGCCCTCGTACGGTAAGTAAGCGATAACTTGCTTAAGTTTTGCAACCAAAGTTTTAAATGTTCGTTGCAAGATTTACACTGATTATATTTCTATCTGGAGTTGCTTCTTCCTTAGTATTGGTTTGATTAATCCTTGCCGACGGAGCCATTTTGTTTTTCTCAAAAGTTTGATCTAGGTGTGTTTAGTACGAAGAAATTGGAGTGACCCTTGCCTTTTCCTAACATGCGTTCCGTATTTATAGTCGTAAAGTTGCAACGGTTTCTTCGTGTATATAATTATCGTCCTTATTAGTGTTAAAAATTTTTGAAAATCAAAATATTGCATTTTTGTTTACGGAAAATTGGGCAATATTAACTATTACATGTTTTGTCACAATTTGTTGATTTTTACTACACCGTTTCTTTGAATAATGAATTAAATTTGACTAAGCTGTTGCATTGAATACATTTTTGATTTGTGCGTGTTCTTGTTATACCCAAAATTAAGATACGGAATTTTTAAATAGGTCATTTTTGACGCTCTATCCAAATTTATATTTTAGTGAAACAATTTTATTTTTAGGTCTTACAATTTTTTATTTAGAACAGTTTCAGTTTCTGGTTTGCGTATTTTAATACGTTCAGAATATTTTAACTAGCAATCTTAATGTTAAACTATTTCAGTCTGTTGTATTGTTAATAATTATTTTTTATCACGTGATGTAGTTTAGGATGCTTGGCTACGTGATACACGTGTTCTATTCTGGGTAGACACTGCAAGCTGTTAAATTTTTGAAAATTCTTTATGAATGTTATCAGTTTGCTGCATATTTCTTAACGATTATTCATGTACTTTAGAATATTTACATGTTATTAACATTAGTGTTTAAATAAATCTTTCGATTCATGAAAAACTTCGTTATTTGTTACAGTTTTATAACTTGTTTCAATTACAACAAGGTTTCTCAGTAATAACCTGTATTTTATTTTTAACCGACATACATGTGTTATAAACATTTGAAGAATGAATATTATACATAATTTGCATTGTTTTATTATAACAATTATTGCAATGCACTGAAATTTGCGTTAACAATTGCTTTAGTTTACCTTAAAAACCTTCTCACGGAATAACGGTTACGCACTTTGGCACAGATAGTCAATCCACTTTTCCAACCGAGTTTATTAATTGAGGGAATGTACTTTCAGAAGTTCACTAAACGTTACAGTAGTAATTGTAAATAAAAAATAGTAGGTAGGGAAGCATCTGAAACTAATACATTAATAATAAATAATAAAAGAGAAGGTATTGTTTTCGATCAAAGTTTACGATGTTGAAATTTTTGTGGAAATACATGTTTTCGGACCCCCTGAGTACGAAAATCATGTTTTTGAAAATTCGTCTGTGTGTGTGTGTGAGTGTGTGTGTGTTTATGTATGTGTGTGTGTGTTTGTGTGTGTGTGTGTGTTTGTGTGTGTGTGTGTGTGTGTGTGTGTGTGTGTGTGTGTGTATGTGTGTGCGTGTGTGCGTGTGCGCGTGCGTGTGTGTGCGTGGGTGCAAACGTGCGTGCATACGTACATACATGCGTATGGGCGTGCATACGTGTGTACGTATGTGCATGCATGTGCGCGTGCGTGCGTGAGTGCGTGTGTGCGTGCAAGCGTGCGTGTGTGCATGCGTGCATGCGTGC
>JAHWXV010314887.1:0-16431 GCA_024586415.1 Phrixothrix hirtus
ATTATACCCAAATTCTGGATATTATTATTCAGTAATATTAATTGTAAAATATTTATAATAGTAGAAGATTTTCAATATATATATATATATATATATATGTAGAACCTTTACATTAATTTTTATTTAATAATTGTTCTTTAGACGCCCCAAATTTGTTTTAGGAAATATATTTTAGGTAACATATAAATAGTGAGGATCTACAATGATCTAATGGGATATTAGATGGTAAGCTACTAGCTAAAGGTGGACTGCATAAAAGCTAGTTAAATATTTAATTACAATTAAATACATAATCGGCAATTAAATTCTATTATACTCGAAATTTCATTGTTTAAAGTTATTCTACCCTCGCAACCTGATTTATTGCTAGATTTAATTGTTATCAAATATGTAATTGACCTTTATGCAATCAGTAGATAATTCACTAAATATTATTAAAAATATTACGTGGGCGGTGACTTTCCAGGCCAAATTTAATGTTCGACTTTGCTAACGTTTTCTCCTGATCTAGGCTTTTCTGTATCAAGAAGGGACACTTTAACTAATTTTGAACATATTTTTAGTATCCGGGAAAACTTTCCCCGCATAACTGAGTTGCATGTTACAATGTAATAAACTGATTGCCAAATAATTAGAACAAATAACATGCCATTTGAAACATACTTAATCGATATTTTCAATTGAGGAACAATTTTACCTTGTATTGGACTACGTTTTAAGCAAATATTCAAATACTTGTAAACCTGTGGCATTTATTAGAAGAAAGGGTTAAAGATGACAGTTAATGTTAAAAAAATTACTTTCGAGAACGCATCGTATCGAGTTTTGACAAAATGCCAATGTTTCGCTTACTAATATAAGTAACGTTCGACATTCCGTCAAAACTTGAAACGGCATAATCCCAAGGGTCGTTTTTCTCATTATGTGCCATATATTCCTATCAATATTTTAAGCAATGAAGCTTACACTACACATACGTATTTAATTTTTTATTACCACGCGGGTTTTTTAATGAGACAATGTGATTATTGTTACTTTATTTGCATGGTAACTTTAAAAACATTCTTGTTTAAATAATAGTCTGATTTTCTTTTTCAAAAACATGTTCTTTTACCTATTAACCTTATAAAAGATGTTGCAACATGTTACAATACGTTCTTGTACTAGATTTTCTATATTCTGTAAGTTTTGCCACAAATTATTTACGCAAAAGGTTTAACATTTGATTACTTCTACAATTATTCATCAATAAATAACTTTTAATAGGTATTTTAAAGCATGCTTTTCAACTAAGGTGAAAGTTAAATTTTTCAAGACACTAAAATACGTTATGTTCAATCTACGTCTTTGATGAATATCTCTTAAAGAAGATTTAGAAATCTTAGAGATATTTTTATACCAGTCCGGTGTATCCCAAGAGCCTGTTTTTGGGCCCATGTTATATCCCCTTTGCACGACGCATTTAGCATTCATTTAATATAGCCGATATAGTTTCTACAAATTGACAAATTATTCCAACTTGGCAAACATTGTTCAGTAAAGAAAAACAATTCTACAAAGTCAGCAGTTAGGCTGTTTAGTTCTAAAATTCGGAGACCGCCGGTAATTTCTAAATTAAAATTTAAAATTAAAGTTACGCAACTTTTCTCTAAATCAAGTCGAAACCTTGGGCTACCTATTGATTTTTATTTAAAATTCAAAGGACAAGTCAGTAAAATCATTCAAAAACTTCATGGACAATTGTATTGCATATACCATAATCGACATTATTTGAAGAAAAACGTTTAAGTTGTATTAACTGAAAGCGCCGGTCTCTCTCAGTTTAACTACTGCGATACTTTCTACGGCTCGTGTATTGATACTAGTTAAAAAATGTGATAGAAAAAATGGTTGCAGAAGCAGTCACTAGGTTTCTTTGCATTCACTTGTTTCTGTATAAAAATAGAGTTGTCAAAATCTTTGAAAAATAAACTACTTAGATGACTATACAAGGCCATAGAGATAGAATCCGTTTAGGGCAAAATTGTAGCTGTAGGCAAGATATTTGAAGCGTTTATAACTAATGATTTCCTACAACTTCTGTGATTATTTAGTGATGTAAGAGCAGATATTTTCAATGAGGAAGGTTGTGACCATTCTCGATAGACATTTTCGGCTTTTGAACAGTCGCTAACATTCTATCTGTGAATCCCAAAGAACGATTATAATAACGCTGCGTCTGCTGGGTCCGCGTTGCGGCTCGACGATTCGATCTTTGCAACCCTCGTTTATGCATAATACAGTTGTGCATGGATAAACCCATTTTACTTATTTTGTGTACAGCAGTTTTATCGTGAGCAGTTCATGTACGATGTTGTACAGTTTTATAAGAGAGAACAAGCCAACTAGTGATGCCTTTTATAGTTAAATATCGATTAGCATAGATAATCGCCTTCACATGTATATATCCTTGTTTGCAATCTTTTGTGATTGTCGTTCAACTATTGTTAAATTTCTATATTCTACTGTACGTGACTTTTTGTAATGTTGCGAATACCTTCCGTTTTATTTTGGTTTTATTTATTCAAGCATTTCGTTTCAGCTAAAATATTACTTGAAGATTTGTTGGATTTAATACATTGTTGCAATTATCGAGTTCCCACTTAAGGTTCCTCCACACTAGATTAGGCAACCCAAAATATAAAAATCAAATATTATTAATTTTTAATAGTTGTAATTACAATTTTTAAAAGAATTATTCTGAAGTGACCTGTGGCATAGTATGAATTTATGAACAATAGTTTTATGCACATTTTTTAATTAATTAAGGAAGCGCAATATTGAAAAAATGCTAAATACTGTTTTGTAAATAAAACTATTATTCATAAATTCATAATATTTTACGGGTCATCCCAGAATTATTTTCTAAAAATTTTAATTGCAACTATTACAAATTAATAATATTTGATTATTGTATTATACCGTCCTTCAACAAGGGAAATGTGCGATATCTTCTAATCGAGGCCATATAAAAGTAATTGAATTTAAATTTTCTACTCGAAATAGTACGATGTTTGAGATAAATTTAATTATCATAATTTTTGCATGAGAACCGTTAAACGAACCGTTTTCACTTACGATTATTAAAATCAAAATTCTTCCACTCTTGGATATGCTTGTCCAGGGAGATTCACATTTATGACATCTGGAAAATGAAAATACTTGGAACAAGCAGATTCATCTCGATGATTAGGAGATTTCTCTTGATTCTTAGTTCTGATCATTATTTGAGTTAGGCTACAGGTAACTACATGCATTAAAGTAGCCTTCTGGTCAGTTTGGCAATGAAATATTAGGTGTTTAGGTATTTTTGATTAAATTAGAATTTTTTTAAACGTCATAATTGGTTAAATATAATGTAATAATGGTTCCATTATAAATAAAGTCTATGTGGATTACTATTTGTTAATCGCAATTGCATTTCATTAACGAATATTAAGTTAGAATACTTACTATACTACGTATCAAACAATTATTGTAATGTATAAATTCAGTTCACAATAGTTACGAGCCGCAGTCAACAAGAAGTATATTACCAAGTTAAATTTTGTAAAAGTTTTTGGCCGCTTAATGTAATGACTACGATATTAAAAGTTTAGGGCATTAAAAGGTCAAGTTATGCATATCAAATTTTTAAATAAACTACTAGAATGTTAACTTTATAAAAAATTTTGTAAAGTTTTGAACTAGTGCATTTACTAATAAAGTACAGTTTGCACAGAGCCATTTCTAAACTTTGTTTCGCTATAGTTTCGAAATCTTTATGTGTAATTTAGGTTTTAAACAATTTAAAAGGTTGAAGAATATGTTAACTCACTAATCCGATATGAATATCTGGGAAGTATTTATTTAAGACAAATTCAATCAAGGGATTTTATATTACGTAGGTGGCAGAATGATAAGCATGTCTTTATACACCAATACACTATTTTTGATTAGCTGTATCTAGTTTTTATTAACAAGCTGTAGAATTACAGAACTCAATCTTTACGTCAATGTTATGCGAAAATTGATTTTAGAACGCTCAGAATAACCAGGCATTTATGGTAATTCGATAAATTAAGTAGAATATGCTATCAATTATCAACCGTTGCTAATATCTTATGTTGATCGAATACATTCAGATTATTCTTTTATACTTGGTTCTGCTTTTCTATGCAGTAGATTAAGTATCAATCTTTTCAGGAAGTTTTTGAGTACAACCACAAAAATTCGAGCATACGTTTTATCAGTAACATTTGTGATACAAGGCGTTGTTTTGCTAGTAGTCGGTTTTTTGATTTAATGACAAATTTAGCGACGAAGTTATAAGTTTTAACTAAGAATTTCTTCGTCATTTAGGGTACAAAGTAACAAAAGTGCTTTGTTACACTTGCTAAGATTTTTTTAGATGGTCCAGATAAGTTGTCCTGAACCCGGCGTAAAAACTGTTTTGCGTTAATAATTGACAAACGACGTGGCGCCTCCAAGAGAATTAGGTTATCGGTGCATACTATTTTGTTTACTTTTGGTCTGATCGATGCACAACTGTTTAGGAATAAGCTAATTTTGATTTTGTAGAAGCAGCATAATGCTGTAGGTGACTAAATACATTCAACCAACCCCACCAAAGTACGACTTCATTAACGGTATTTTAATATTTTTTTATCGACCAGTGTCACGTGATTTAGAACCGCGTTACCATTTTGCTTTTTTGTCTTGTCGTACGTGACACACGTGGAATCTTCGCTCTATATCCTATCAGTTGGCCTTTGACTAGATGGCACGACCCGATTCTGACGACTATCCAAAAATGCATATACAGGATATCTCGAATATTGTAGTGTAGAGTATCGTTTAACTCAGCCCTATTCTAATGGACTGAGCTGGCCTGACATTCTAGTTTTCCACTTTAACTAACAATTTTGACTTGCTGCCGATGTTGCCCGTCATAATACACTTTTCAACGTATATTATAGGAATTCATTTATCAACTTCTTCTGTAATAAGTGATTTGGTTCGCTAAAAGCGCACAACCGTATACTTCCCGTTTCAAGTACAATTATTTACGCCATGTTCGGCTGGTTGAAATTAGAATTTTAAGAAATCGCGTTGGCACTGATTTATCACCTGTGCTGCCACCTACAGATAAAACGGATGCTGTATTTGAACTTGATATCAGTTTCTATGGATTTGCGAGGTATACATTGACTTGTGCTCGTAATATTAAGAAAACTAAGCGAGAAGATGCACAAAATAAGGATCTTTTATCGATGAAGACATGCCTCTAGATTATAAATGAAACACTTAAAATAATTGAGTATACGACAGAATTTTGCGAACCAACAGCGCAGGAAAATGATTTGAATAAAATAAGAAATTATCAACTAAATTAGAATTTATGTATTTTGATTGCAAAAAGTTTAACGCGTAATCCAATATTAGACGTTAATACTTGTGATACGAAAGTAATTGACAATTATAATCCTAAAAAATTATTTAATATAGACAATTATTTTTTTTATAATCATTAAGTTCGTGACTAGTTATTACATTAGGCAAAAGTTACCCAGATCAACCAATTTTACTTCAAATTTAAATCAGTAATCTTCAGTATTCCGTGTCTATGGCATGCCTTTGAAGAAAAGATAAATGTCGGTTTGTTTGTTTGTTCATGATCGGTGTAAATTACTACTACAGGAATTCGGATAGAAAGCTGAGGTAACGGTTTTAAGTTCAAAACAAAAGGAACGTAATGTGTAAAGTCTAGGTTACGGATTTTGTTTTAGCCTTTTCATTTAAACACATAAATATTTGGTTGCAGACATGTGCACGAAATGAGCCGAGTAAAATAAAAATGCATAAAAGTAAAGTATATGAGTAGAATTCTATTCAACTTAACTACACTTCATTGTTTGTTAGTTTACTGAATCGCAAAATTTAATAAAAATTTACGATTCTACAAAGTTAAAAAATGTGTTGCTAACACCAGTTCACTAAATAATAGTGCAACAGGGAATTTTAAATGGGTTATTTTACACAATCCGTCTGTGCAATATTCTAAAATTCTTGTAGGTTATAATCAATATTATGATGCTATATAATACAGTTACTACCGTTTAAAGTAATTTGAGACAGAAAAGATTTATTGAGCAAAATAGCACGAATTCTATAAAATAATTCAGATAAGGTTATATTTATCACTGTTGATCAAATCTGTTTAAATTCGTCCAAATTTTCAATTTAACATTTGCATTTGTAACACAAGCCTACTTAAAAAATAAATTCAAAATCTGTTAGGGCATATATTAAAAATATATTTTAGATATTCACTATGAGTTTGTTTTCTTATCTGCGTGTATATTATCAGCTAAGTGGTATGTATTACCGCAACAACTATAATGGACATCCAATTGCGAAGTATGCATGAATTCTTGAATAAGAAGTCCTGCCAGAAAAAATTATTTGCCACATTTGAATATGTCTACACATGTCAATTCATGGATTCAAAAAAGAAGTCTCAATTGCATCAATGCATACCTTGCAATGCATTTTACTACGATAACTTGCTTTGTATATATGTATTACTAACAATATATAGATAATTAGGTCACATAGAATATGCAAATTCCAAGCCAAACTTATGATATAGTTTCATTGGCACAAATACAAGGTAGAAATAAAGTTACGTTTTCAAGACATTATTACTTCATAAATCTAGCTTTAAGTTATCATATTAATTTCAACTTCGGTAAAATTAACAACGAAATCAAATTGCAGTTCATTTTCGAAACATAATTATGATCAATTAATTTACAATTATCTAAACAGATAATTATTAAACTGTAATTGAAATTAAGACCAATCGGATAAGGTTTTATAAAAATAGAGTTAAATTATTCCCATGTACCTTTATAAACATGTGGTAAAATCTAAAATATCAGAAATTTCTGAAAGAAAAGTTGTTCAAACACTAAACTCGCAAATGATGCTTCTAAACGAATGCTGTTTCTAATTAATTCACAAACTGAATTAAAATAACTTCCTTCTCTACTTTATTTAAGAAGTTTGTTCTACTAAAATCTTAATCAACTAACTTTGAGTTGTTGACATATTGAACTCTTGGGAAAAAGTTACTCCATTGAAGATTGTGTTTGATTTTAAGTAGGAATCCATTATAAACATTACTAATATACCCTTCTTAAAAAAATAAAATAGTTAAAACTGTCCTAATATAAAATAATTCTGTTATTCTAAATGAAAATAATGTTTTTATAACAATAAGATATGGGTAAGTAATTAATTTAATAATTATCTTATTTTCTAACAACCTTAGTTTAATTTTTGTAATTAATATGACCGATATGTATCAACTACAAATTGTTTATGTAACACGCTCATAAAGAATGCACCGAAATAACAAATCTGTTTCAAAATCTAGATGATTATTAAACACATCTGAATTAGTTAATAAAGAATAAGAAATATGTGAGGAAATTCAATTCCAGCAGTTCGTTTTATACAAATCGCTATCGTCTCTATACTATATTGTGTTGTCCTACAGTATTGTCCCCGACCTGAATATGATTTCTTGAATAAATATCACAATATTGGGTATTCGTTTGAAAATTGGCTAATAGTTATTACGCAATACACTTAATTGGCAGCAAATAAAATATCACGTAGACTTTTTCTGGCCTAAATTGGAAAGTGATTAGTTCCAGATCGCTAATGACGACAAACATTTATGTTCATTACCCTGTAAAACATTCAATATTTATTCCATGCATATTAATACAATTTCAAAATATACTTCGCACTTGGCTGTACTTGCAGTAATGTAATAAAACTAAATAGTTAGATAATCATTCTAAACATTTACTATCCCAGGATGTAAACGACCTTTTTCATTCGAAGCTTATGTATTTTACTTCTAACATTTAGACTTTAATGGATTAAAACTTACATACGTTTGTGGTACTAATTATTTACTTAAAGGTTTAATAAACAATTAACCATTTCTTTACAAATTCGATTATAAATAAACATAAGTGGCTTTGAATAACTTGGTAAAATTGATTCTTCTAAATAAATAAAAATGCATCGGCCTGATATTTATTACAAATTATAACGCTTTTATGGCATTCTTTAAAACTTTGAAAGAGAAATCTAAATTATATGAGTTTGTTGTTGTATAAAAATACACAAATAGGCATTAAAAACTATTTTGAAAATGGACAAACCCACGCCATTAGCGTTGCTCATTATAAATTTCAATAAACGATAACATTGCATAAAATCATATGAAGTTTAGTTTCAGTGAACATTAAACTTGGAAAATAATTGCAAGCTTACTGAATTCAAAACAACGTGTACAGAAAAATTTAATTTTCGAAACCAAATTTTCTGTGCGTTGTTCTATATGTACTACTCAACTTTATTTACAAAAATATTACAGTCTTGCGATGAAAATTATAGATAGCTGTTGACGTCGAGTTGACTCATTTTCGAACAACCTGCATATTTTATATGCAGGTATATCTATGTTTGAAATCTAAGCGGTCATCTTCATGTTTTGAGTGGAAAGAATTGATTATTTACGGATTATAATAGAATTCAAATTCTTAGAATATGGGGGCCATATTTAAAATTGGAATTCGTGAAATTGACGAAGTTAAAAGCAGTTAACCAATTAGGTCTCTATGTGAGCAGTTGGGATGCTCCTGAATCAAATCTATGGTGGAGTGAAAAATTTTCCACTGAATTCTCTAGTGTACTGCCAAAAAAATGATGCAGGATCGCAGATATTCGTATCAAACCGTACATCACTTTGAAAACTAACTTGAAGCATTATTCTTTTTTATTTGTATTTACACCATGTCCACGGATGATTGTCGGCAAAACTTTTAAGTATTTCTATCACACAGGATGTAGAATTTTAAAAATACACACTATTAATTGACTTAAATATCTAATTCGATTCTTCCACCCATTGCTTTAACTAAGACTCTCAAACGTTTTCCGAATGCTTTGCAGGAGGGAATATCGTTGCAAATCTTCTGTAAAAGTTTCTTGAATCCTTCGATGTTTGGTGTTTTTATATTTGAGTTTAGCTTGCACTCAAAATAGTGTAATCTATAGGATTAAGATCCGGCGAAGGTGCAGATCATTCTTCCTTACTGATGAAATCGGGTACGTTTGATTTTAACCAGGCTTGTACAAATTTAGCGGAATGGGATACTGCGTAGTTTTGAACAAAACAGAATTTGTCGTTTCTAAATAACTTCAAAGCATGTGGAAGCATATGGTGCTTTAAGACTGTTTCTAAGTAGAAATCTTTTGAAATACCATCCCAAATGATTACAGAAGATGCGTTTTCGTATCCTTCGATAGTTCTCTAACTTCTTGGTATGTTGGCTATATTATCAGCATATAGACAAATATTGTGTCGATTGTAACAATCTTGTAACACAATTAACTTTTCATCGCTAAACAGGAACTCCGTTTCAACGTGCCGCTTAAGAAGGATCCGACACTTTTTTACTCTTGCTTCTCTCTGGTTTGTAATTAAACAATCAATTTTTCTTTTCTTGTAGGCTTTTATCCCCAAGTCTTTACGAATTGTATTATGTACGGAAGATTTTGAGATTTGCATATCTGCTGCTAATTTTATTAGCGACCGTTGCCGATTTGTTCTAATCCATTCACGTATCGATTTGACATTCCTAGCGGTTCTTACAGTTTGTTTGCATCCTTACTTTTCTGTTTTTCAACGGATCCAATCTTCCTGTAACTCTCAATGACACGTTCCACTAATCGTTTGTACACACCAACACCTTCTAAGCTACGGATTATCTCGTAATTTCTTTTGCCACTTAAATGGAACTTTAAAATTAATTCTCGTCTGTCATCCATAGTGCTCCCGTTATTGCTAATCACATGCGAAGCCAGTGCAATTCATGATAATAAATAAACAAGCTGATGCATGCACCGAAATAAATATTTTTTTCCTAATTTAATCTAGGTATAAATGCGATTATTATATATTTTGCCGACACTCATCCGTGGACACGGTATATATGAATTTCTCAGCTCGTTACTTCAAAAGAGTTCGGAGAATACAGTACCTGAGGTTTGGGCTATACTACAATATGCGAATTTCTGCTCTTTATTGACAACAAATAGTACGAAGTAAACGGAGGAATTGTTTTTGTGGTGACCTTTGGGGGTTAAAACAGAAGGAATACATTTATTTTGTTGCCTTATTGAACCAGCTTAATACTGCTTTGAAAAATATATGTATAGAAAAGACTGTATTCGATATACAGACAAGGAAATCAACAAACAGGAGAAAATTAAAAATGTTCAGAATTGAAATCACATGGCAAATATATCTGTTTCTTGGTAATGAAACTTTGAAGATGGGCTATAATTTATTATTGGTAATTACGACCCTTATTGGTAAAGGTACATGTAAACAAATTGACCTTGTAGACACATTTCATTGTCTGCTTGCAAGTTATGCTGAATTTATTTAATTTAAATTGAAATCCAAGTAGACTGTGATTTTGCAGTCTACAAATTAGGGTCCTATATAAGACAACCAAAGTTCGGCGATGCCCATATCCTCCCATAAGGCGTTTTTCCTGAACTTAGGCGTATTAAGTGATCCAACAAGATAGATTTTTCACCCTTTGCTTTGATCATGCTTTATCTGGTTCGTTGACCTATTTGCACACCTCGACCTACACTCTCTTAATATTGTTTCAATAACGGCCAACTTTTGTTGTGTAAATTAAAACCTGAGAGTAGTATTTAATACTAAAAGTAAGTTACTGTATAGCGTATATCAAAATTGTATTATGAAGAAATATAACAATTGATATCTTGGGTAACGCATCATTTCCTTTGTGTGGTTATATTTATATTTATAATTATATAATTATATAATTTATAATTATATTTATATTTATAATTTAGAATTTGTAATTACAATTTTAATATTTATAGATTCTTTTATGATAAATTAATGTTTATTATATATCAAGTTGAATTTAACATTTTTTATTTTAAATTAGTAATAAACATTTTTAAGTATTCAACAGGAAATTTTTGCATTGAAACATTTTAAACATCTATACTAGCCAATATAAATCATCTTAAAGGCATATTGCATAACCTATTCACAACTACCAGATTTATATTCTGACGTAGATTTTCCGACGCATTGTTAATATCATAGTTAACCGCTATTAAAACCTTGCATGACGACGTTTTCTAATATACCTCAGGTGAGTTGATTCAAAACTAGACCCTTCTCGGTATCGTCCACATTAAATGATTTTATAGGTATTTTATTACCTTTAATTGTTTGTTTTTCATCTTGTATCTATTAGCTGAAGACACAAAATACAAAAGGAGCTCCTCTTGCTAAAATTTAACTATTCTATCTATTTTTGTTATGAAAGTCAATCTAATCTGTATATTTTGAAAGCGTTAACATAATTTTATTTAATCAGTAATCGAATTATTTTACTAACGCATAGGATACTTATTTGTAAATGGGTTTCTAGTTCGAAGCTTCTATTGAAAACCGACAGCGATGACTTTTAATGTTGATCATTAATTGTATTATTGCGAATCACCATTTGGTACTTGAATATATGTATGAACTGTTGCAAAATTTTATATTGAACAATTAATCTGATTTTGTGGGGTTTATATTTCGTCCGTTGTGTATAGCAACCCTTATACTTTACGGTTACATAAATGAAATAAGTGGCTCCTTTTTCAACTTCTAGATCGAATCTTATTACCGAGGTTAATCGACTACTGGTTTCTGAGCTTGTCGAGTTTAGTTCAACTGAAATACTTCCTCGTTATCCGTTTAGTATAAGAGGTTTTAAGTGAATTTTAACAAATTAATTAGAAGTAGATATTGTTTAAGTAATTTAAATATAATAGCTTGAAGGCTGTTCTACAATAATTTACTCAATTTTGAGATCGTTGATATGAAACTAAATTCATTAATAGCGTGTGGTAACTTCTGTTTCATTACTTATTAAATTCAAATTATGAGCAACAAATATAAAACTCGGCTAGTGCTAATTAAAATCTCGTGTTTGAATCGATTTTATTTAATCTACTTATGTGAAGTATTCACAAATGATTCTTCAAACGCTAATAGTCGGTTTACCTGGAAGAATTCTGTATAACTTCCTTTATGAAGCATTACACACTTGATGGACAGTCTTGATGCAGCAACACCGAGATACCTTAGGAATTTAATTAACAAGTGACGTACCCTTTATTTTAACTCTAAATTAAGGTGTTTATAAAGCTCCCACTGGTCAAGCTAACCTCATTTTTCAAACAAAAACCTTTGCGGCATACACTTAAAGTTTACGAATCATTTCGTACTGGATGAGCTAATTATTGAATTGGATTAATATTAAATATGTACAGCGAAAATATTTTGCTAGTTGCCATTATTATGATTTTTCCCCTATACTTGTCCCTAATTTGTGATCAGCTACTATTGATGAATGTCAATATGCTTGATTATTAGATTTAATCGTTGGTAATGAGAATTGATGATCGGAAATTGATTAATAAATTTTTTAACTTTATTGGTTTTAATATAGACATTATTGTTTTGAATATTTTATTTTCGTTTTAGTTATAGAGAAGAAGAAATGAATTTATAAAACAAAACTATAATAAATATTGCAAAACGAGTATAACAAGGAAAATTAGTTATAAAAAGAAATAAACGAAATACATTAGAAACTATAAGAAAGCTTTATCGGAAAATGAGAAACGGTAGAAACTCAATTAATGATAGAAGTGAAGACATATTACGAATATTATGATTTGCACTTTAAGACAAACTTTATAACGTGCGCTCATTCAAACTTTCAATTAGGATAGACTATGGCCTTTTGATGGATAGTCTAAACAAGGCTATGAAAATAGATTTATGAATAGTCATAGTCTACTTTATTTGGAAATTTAAACGATTACACTTTATACATGTATACTGTACAGGTTAGCCGGTAAATAAAGCTCTTGTTCAAGACACATATACATATATCTGCGAAAAAATTTAAATTTAACTCGAAAAATTAATTTTGTGAATTTTCCCGTAAAAATCAATCACAGACACGAACCTACATTTAACTATACAGGGTAATTCAGATAATATGAAACTCTTTTTAAAGGATGAAATCAGGCCATATAGACACCCCAATAAGCGTAAAATTAAAATCATTAAGAATGCTAAAAATTCCTGTTTCTTAATAATGACGAGTCGATTATGCAGATGCTTTCAAATATGACAGATATCATCGAGTAAGTGTTTTGTACTAAGTAAACGTTTCCGTAGTAGAGCAGAATTGTGCGTGTTTATTTTAACTTTCGAAATAGATGCATATAAACAAGACGATAGTAAGATTATACACCTTTTCAAATATCAGTTACTGATATCTTGATAAACGAAATAATGCAAATTTACGTCAGTTATTAGATGCGTTTCGTTGACTAACCAGTGTTTCAATAATGAAAACTAATGCTAATTTGTTCGACAGAATCTACAAATCCATCATATGCCGTGCTCAGTTAGCTAGGTACAATACCCTCTTATAAGGAAATAATAAAGAAATACTTTTTAACAAATAATTTAGCATATGACACATTTCGCTTGCCTAAAAAACAGGGTCTCGTCAATAATAATTAAAATTAAGATAGCACAAAACTAGTTTTTATTCAGCTATTGTATTAAAAATGTGTTTAAAATATTTTTATTTTAAATGTAGGATGATTTCACGCAATTTAGAAATGAAAATCGATTTTTAGGTGCAAAATTAAAAAATGCCAATAAACAATTGCTTAAGCTGTTTTTACGTTTAAACACATTATCTTTGTACGATGCATGACTAAACTGTATTTTTATTAATAAACAACTTCTTCAAAATTGTTAAAAAATTTGTATAATTATTTCTAAATTCTCTCAATGGTGTGAAAAGGCAATACCCTTGTCTTGTTATTTAATACAATAAAGAAATCGAAACGTGCCTGCTACAGCTGCAAAAGAGATACTGTTAGTTAGGTCACTTATAATTTAACAGTTTTAGTCTGAATGCAACCATAGGCTGCTCGTTGTACATAATTAGAAAAAAAGGAATTTTTTGTATTCGTATTGCGTTTACTTCTACACTTATTGGAGCGTCTGTAGGGTATACTTTCATCCCTTAATAGGAATGTCGTATTATCTGAAACGCCCTGTATTTAATACACAAAAAACTTCTTACATTCATTTTATAATATCATTTTACTTTACGCTTTGTTTTTCTACAGTGATTGCAATCAGGTGTATATATGTTATTGCTGTAAACATTCAACCTATTATTTTTCAGATTATCCAGCTAAATTTTTTCTCTTCCTATAATTTAAAACTGATTAATTGACTATAAAATAAGGAATTCTAGTTATATTGGTTAAAATTTTGTATTAATATTTAGATTTGTCGTAAACGTTACTTACATTATATTTAATTTAAATAACGTCTACTATTAATAAGTAAGCGCTATACGTCGGTCAAAAGCTGTAGTATTCTACTTTAAAACAAACTGAAATTACAATAGTCAAATAGCCGTATAGATGAACGTGAAGGTTGAATTCAAAAATTTAATTAGAATATTTCGAAAATTGTGCAATTTAGAAATAAAATACGATGATTTGTTGTTATACACACCTAAACGTATCTGCTCTTAACTTAATGCGCTTATTTAGTAGACACTCAGTATAGTAGCACAGGGAATTATAGGTGATCGCTCATGGGTAGGCTAAATATAAAAATGTACAGCTTATTGTACGGCTAACTGTTAAAAAAATTATTGGCAAAAATTGACAATAAAACAAGTGAGAGGTTTAATTACAATATATTTTTGTGATACTATTTTTATCGAAGTAAAGGATAAACGACTGGCGTAAAGTATAATAAGTTTGTGTTAGCGTAAGAAAATGTGTAGCTTAACTTTTAAAATAAATTCTAATGTTGTAAGACGGCGTCTTTTTGTCATAAATTAGTTAGGCTGTTACACTATGTACGTCTCTTTAATTAAGTATTCCGTTTATGCCGGTTACTATAAAGATCCATTTTTATAATTACTACTTTACAAGATCATAACAGGTTTACTTTAATTTCTTACGATACATTTACTTCAATCAATTATTTTGTTTACTATAATTGTAATTCATATTTAAAGGTTATATAATATCTATGTATATCTTTTTTATTTATACGCATTTTTATATGATATTTCAATTCTAATCCGCTAAATGTATTTAATGTCGCTTTCCTGTAAAAATAGTTAGATTGGTTATAAATTTAAACCATTCCTATAAAACCATTATTCTTTGTTTTCCTGCTTCGTGTATAAGATTGTTACCAATTATTGGGGTAGTGCCGGTGCGCGTGCGCTAACAGTGATGCGCCACGAGCTTAGCGGTGCCTGGCGTACACCATGGTAGAACAAAACAAGGCATGCTCGTTAAAGAGAAAAAGTGAGCATTTTCTGCGCATAAATCTGATTACGCGTCATCGATAGAAAATGATGTCATCAGCTGTAGTTGTTTATGGGTGTTTTTCTAACCTATAACATATTATGGTTATTTATAGCATGTTCATATGGAAAATATGACGAGTGTATTTAGAAAAAATACGAATTTACTGTAGATTTTGAGGTTCATTTTGACATTTTCCGCGTTTTAGTAACACCCTTTCTAACAAGGATGCACACGTTTATGATAAATTGGCAGAGCTAAAATTAACACCAGAACTTCATTGTATTGGTTGGACTAGTATGCCCGAATGCGCGTCATCAATAGCTGCGTAAGAGCATACCTGCCTTCTTCTACTGTGGTATACATATCACTCGCAGTAGTATTTGACGATTACATATAAATCGTATATAAAAGTTATCCACAAATTGTGTAGGGGCACTGATACCGACTCTATGATCGTGAATACGTCCAGTCTTAAATAAACCTTATTTCTATTATAATCCAATGGGCCTATATGATATTTATTTATTCTAGTCTTTCTGCATTAATTAGTTGGATTACTAAGAAAAAGGTCGCGCTAGTTTTCTTCATGTGAACTCTTCATTTTAGAAATTGTGATTTGGTCAATTTATTCCGGTTAGCTATAAAACCTTTATATACAGTTAAACAAAGAATTGGGTGTACACCAACCACAAATTCAACTTTTGTCGTTTTGCGTAGTAAAATATAAACATTTTCTTGGAAAAAAGGTTTATAGTGTATCCGTTTATAAATGTCCTCTAAAGGATTAAATATTGAAATTGTAATCTTGACGTAGGCAAATATGTACAATACGGTAAAATTATCTTT
>JAHWXV010314899.1:0-10220 GCA_024586415.1 Phrixothrix hirtus
ACATTAAGAATTCATTTTATTCTTACATACTAGATGGCCCTAATGGTATTAACTATTAATTTAAATATTTTCAACCTTAAAATTATGATTTTTAATTATACGTTTTATATTGATAATAATTCATTTATTATTAAAAAAGTTTTTATATTTCATGATTATTAATCAATTTTACTTATTCTATAAATATGTAAATGACGTGTTATCAATTTTTAACTTGTTAATTATTTACATGTATCTAAAATTTACATATATAAATTTAGAATATGATCATGTAAATAATAATAATTGGGAACACGTGACAAACTATGTTAACTGTTTTGTCATTAACTTTTCCAGTTGTGAAGTGTACCTCTGCTAGAATGTTTTAAATTGAATAAATATCATTTTATCAGTGTTGTACCTAGTATTTATTAGTCATTTTAATTACTGTTCATTTCAATTAGATGTGATGAAAGTTGTTAGGAGCGATTGTTTCAGTAATAGTTAATAGTTCCATTATTTTTAAAAGCACACTCAACGTTTTGTTTTATAATTTCTAGTCCACCTGATATTATGTAATATTTTCGTACTTTGCATTACTCGGGGAATAATTTCTCTATCATTTTTAATTATTTATTAAATTATTTCATTTAGATGTTCATCACATTTTTCTTTATTTTCCTGTTTAATATCTATTGTACCGCTATTTTTTATTTGTAGAAGAAAATAAGTTATCTTTACAGTAACGTTTTGTATTACGCTAATATCTCTCATATAAAGAAGCGCATTCCAATAAATGTGTTTCCTTTGTCTATATGTTTTATTACTTCATCGAAACACAAAGAGTATATACCAAGTTGCATTTCAGTATTCTCTACGAAATATTTGTGCTCGATCTATGTTAGCACGAGGAGGGGATATTATTTTAAAAATCCAAGTGAGTACCTTTGCTAAATTTAAGTATCTATGATGGGATAAATTGGCAATACGAACGAAATTGAGTTCTAGGTCGATGCAGAACGAATGCCGACCCAACTTAAATCAGTCAAGCCGGAGTGCTTGAAGTTTGGTAAATTTATGACACGGCTTTCGAACTAGCCAGAGCATACTGTGTCAAATATATGGATGCTATCTGCTATTTTTGTAAATTAAAATGCCTAATATTTATTCGGGAGTATCTATTACCCTCCGTTAGAAACACTATTCATAAATATATCTCACGATCAGAGTACGCAATTCGGGAGAAAGAACGAGGATAATTAAAATACATACGACTGTAGCTTACTTTTAGTTGTGCACGGCTTATAATAGTTACTTATTTACCAAATCCTGTTGGAAGTTAATATATAATCATTTAAATAAAAGATAAAACTCAACAGTTAAGATTAATCCATACACACTCAAATTAAAGAGAACCAAAATAGCGGAACATACAATTTAAAATTAGTGGCCGCACTGAGATGACATTTTGTATAAAAAGGATTACTGAAAGAAGAGTGGCAATTATTTAATTGGTCAACGTGTAATTGCTACGTCATTGTTAAAAAAAGTGGATTGTTTCGTCTAGTAACGTAAATTATTGTGGAATAATTATTACTAAACCATTAGAGGAAGGCACTCATGCGCCCTCGCAGACAATCACAGTGACGATATTTCTAGTTTAAAACATTTTCTACGTTATAAGATCGTAGAATGTTAATAAATAGACGGTGAACTAGTATTGCGTGTAATTGTTTCATTATACAAAGGATATTGTGTTTTAAAAATTAATACAATGTTTCCAGTTATGAAATGATTTGCTTCTATTATTTACAGTTAATTGATTTATTCAATAACATCATTGAAAAGCATTACATATACATTTAGCTTGAAAAATTATTCATTTCGAATAAAACAATGATATGTAATATCCTTTGTTAGAAGTGACAACAATATAAATGTAAATCGCCAGTGGCGTGCTTTTTCATTACTTATATAAAATAAAATTAACTTGTATAAATAACAAAGGGCATTTACGTGTTAGTTGATTTAACTAATATTGATTTTCCAAAATCAGTATTTATTTGTCTATTTTTAGCTTTAAGGGTAACATTCCAATATTTATTATTTATAAGTATACTTGTAAAACAAGTGTACTGTTTCTTGTTCAAATTTTTAATTTAGAAATGGCATTAGTTATATATCTAACTTCTTTTTTCTTTACAGGTAAGTCGCAAACACCATTTTTAAAATTAGCGGAGAAATAGGAAGAGCTCTCATGTCTAAAGTAAGAATACCTTTTGTTAGTTGGAATTTACTTTAATTTTTATTTGTAATGTCTACTGCATTGAATATTTATGCACGCGCGTACGTATACTTGTGCTGGTTATTTAATAGTAACACATGGTTAAAATATTTCCATGCAAAACACAAATTAAAAGTAGAAATATTCCTCATTATGAGTAACTAAAACCAATAGTGCGAAATCAGGAAAAATGGTCGCATCCTACCACCTGTTAAATTTTTAAGACAGTATCCAATTAAGATTCTTACATGATTCGATAAGTTTAATTGCGCAGGAGGCCTTGGACGTGCAAACGTATGTTCTAAATAATAATTTGTGTCACAGTAACTTTGTTAATTGTGACAATTTTATAATTAAAATTGCTGTGTAGTTATTTTGGAGCTTTGAATCTATTTCACTCTACGTCATTGAATTGTAAATTAGGATACTTCATTTTATTGTAAAATAAATTTTCTAATAAGTTTCTTTGGTTTAATTGCTGTAATATGTATATTTTTCTGTGTTTAAAATATAAAAATTCGAATTGAGTTTACACTTTTGTCTGTGGGAGATAATCAACGCGATAACGAACCCGATACAGGATTAGGTTTCGTCGAGTTTTAGCCTACCATGTGTGTTGCTGCGAGTATTTCAAGAATCGTAACATAAAGTTATGTGATTTTGGTGAGAATGCCTGCGTTTTATTCCTTCATTAGTTAATTGTCTTATGAGATCGGGTAGATTAATATTATTTTCGGTTGTTTCCTTTTCTTAGTAAGTTCTGACATATCAAAAATTTGGGTCTGCAACTTTAGCTTTCGTTTATGGCTGTCCACGGTTATGGTCAACCTCGAACATTATTGTTACTTGGGATTGTCCTTTGGTTGAACGTGTCGTCGATTACACCCGTCTGTTTACGGCTGCTGATGGACAAGAAATTCGGTGCAGTAGGATCTTTTTACGAGGGCCGTGCATCTAGTTGCGCCTTTATATTTGCCAGTATGAGGATACGCAAGCGATGTTTACTTCAGCGCTTCACGTCGTTGGCAATATTTGTATTATTTATCTTTTTTGTAATGCTACCGCGAATTGTATACATTGCAAGATGTTAAAATTTTATTGTTGTCATTTTTTCAACGATGACTTTTCTGTGACCGAAATGAGCTACTCTATTAACACGTCATAATTTCTACACGCTGATTTAGTGTATTAAAATTTGCTATATTTTTATCTCTAAAAATGCCAAACCATCATGTCAACTAAGTACATGTGATGATTTTTCTTATTATATATGTTATATTCTACCTTACTTTGATTGCTGGAGAATGCACAAAAGTCGCAATTTCTTATCTTGTTCACATTATTATTAGTTTACGTACGTGGGAATTAGTAACCTCCTTCGTAAATGTTAAATTTTTAAACGGTCAGGCCGCAGTTACAGTATATATTATCTAGTAGACTTTTGATTTATAATCACCTAAATATACCCAGTTACAAAAAAAATGGTGCACTAATTAAACTGGTACTATCTTTTTCTTTATTTCAAGAAAACTAAATGTTTTCATTTAATTGACTAATTTAATTAATAAATCAAAAATGTTGTCGAAAGAAAGATTTTAATAAGGTATAAAAATCATGAAAAACTAGAAATACAACAAAATGAAAACAAAAACGATAAATCATAACACAAAGTGGAGCAACAAATTACCACAATTAAACCCTTTTCGTCATGTTAATAACGAGTATGGCCTCCACGAGCATTGACGAGAGCCCTAATGCATCGAGGCATAATTCTAATTAAATTTGAAATTACATTTTGGTCCATATTTTCCCATTCTTGTACAAGTGCTTGCCATAGCTCTTGTAGAATCTCTGGGACAACAGGACGGCCTTTACACGCCTTCCTAATTCCTTCTAAGCATTTTCAATGTGATTCATGTCTGCGCTTACTGAAGGCCATTCTAAACACTCAATTCCCTCTTCTTCAAGAAACCGATTGACACACCTTGCCTTATTTGGTCTTGCGTTATCTTGCATAAACAAGAAATTTAGCCCAAGATGCAAAAGGAACAACATAATCCTGAAGAATGTCCTTAATGTAACCATTCGCCTATAAAGACCGTTCTTGAAGAATGAAAAGCTCCGTTTTGGTCTCTAACGAAATTTCAGGCCAAAACTTTCCTTATTCAACGACAGTAGCTGGAGTAAATCTTTCCCCTCGCCTTATCCATACTTTAGGACATCCATCTGGTGATCACAAACAAAATCGGGATTCATTGGAGGAGAGGACGCGTCTCCGATCGTTTTTTTCCACATTCCTGATGAATTGCACCAAACGCTGCTCTATTTTGTTTGTGCTGTGTTGTGAGTCGTAGTACTCGGTAGGTCTTCTCCTATCCAAACCATATGACCTCAACCTTTGTCTCACTGCTGATCATAGACAGTTGTATCATGAACAGATCTTAGCCTTCGAATTAGTTCTACAGCTGTTTGGTGAAGATTTTGGAGACTTTTGAGTATTAAAACTCGATGGTTTCTGGCAGATGTTGCTCTAAGGCGGCCTGAACCAGAACGCTTATCGTACCTTTGAGTTTCGCGGTAATGATGAATTGCCCTATGAACTGTTGTTTCAGGTTTTCCAATAGCCCGAGCAGTATATCGAACGTTTAGGCCGTCGCCCACTAAGGCCACGGCTCTTGCTACCTCTTCGGCAGTTATTTGCATTTTCAGATATAACTAACTTTAATTCACTTCGAACGACCAATAAAAAGTACTTTTGCAAAAAGTTTCAATAAAAATGGGTTCCCAGTATATTAGAAATTTGATTAAAACTGAAGAAGTAATAATTTCAATACTTATGACATAAGAAAGTGACAGAATATATGTAAGTCACAGCTATCTCAATGCGATTTTCGCTAATCCTAAACATTATTCAAAAAGAATGGTTAAATATGTTGGTAAAATTGTAGTGCGCCACTTTTTTTGTAACTGAGTGTACTTTATTATACATAGACGTACCGCCGTTGTAATTGTTAAAACTTAGACCGCGCTTTTGTCATTCTTTAGGTTATGTACTAAAATAATTTACATTTTTATTAATTGTTGCTTATCTTGCCGAAAATTGTAGTTTATACGCTCTATAAGATACTTTAAATTTAAGTTATTTATATGTTGAAATTTGCCAAACACGCAAACTACCAGTTTCAGATGTGAAGAATAATCTTTTACATTATCAATTTGGTATAATTGTTATTTTACTTCGTTTTAATATGTAAAGTAATAATTTTAGACTGGACTTGTCGTTGGTTAAATTTGTGTTTCATTACTTTCGCAACGTTAATAACTTAAGCGTTCAAATATGAGGTGTGTTCGTGAAGTACGAACTCGTTTAATATTAAGTAGACATTTATTACATTTTACTTGAAACCAATTTTATTTCTTTTCATTTAGCTTTATGTTTCACGTAGGTTGTCACAAGGCGAAATCTAAATAACGCATGTGGCAGAATCACCAGTGTTTAACCACGATCGGCAAAGCTACAGTGAAGCGAGGTGTGGTTATTCGCTACTGTGAAGCTAAACACTGTCGGGAAAATAAGTCTAAATCGTTAAATATGGGAGCCACTGTTTCCAAGACGACTGCAAATAGGCGGTATTCGGAGAACACCCTGTATGTCATGATATAAATTGACCCTACCTTTAAGTGGAAAACAGGCGCTCTAATGATACTTCAGTAACGGGATTCCAACTGAAAGAAAATCTGTTATGCTAAAGATGCTTATTCACTTAAAATCACACTGTATATGAAAATCAAAGAACTGATGCTGACTAAAACTTCAATTACTAATTGTGTTATTTGCAAAAATTGAAAACGTGCTGTGCATTGAATAACATAACTGAGGGCTGGTCCCAAAACTGACCACCCTGTATATCATTTAATGAACTAGACTAAATTCTTTTAACAAGCTATTAATTTAGAAATAAATAATTTAGAACCTGTATCCTTAATAAGTTTTCAAAATACTAGATTACTTTTGCACGCGCACTGTATATCTAAAATAGCACATTAAGTTGTAATTTGATTAAATAAGAAAAAAAACTTCGAAGCACACAAACAACTTTATATTGATTCAGATTTGCATAAGTTACACAGTTATATATAAATTCAATCGTGAATGAGAAATTAGGTATAACTTAGGTACTAGGAACACAGAATATTAGCTAGCGAAGAACTAGCCTCGTGACTAATTTTGATAAGAGCATCAGCCGCTAAACATAACTGAAAAATTTGAATAAAAGGAATCAATTTTTGGAAATGAGCTCTAGGTTTTTGTTAACGACGTAACAATTTTTGAAGGACAAAATGCGTCTCAAAATACTAAATATACAAGTGGGTACGCAGAGTATTTTAACTAGAGTTAATCCTAAAATTAATAACTTTACATACAAAAAGAATGTACTACAATTGGTGAATTTACACGATAGTATTTAAAACATAAAATGCTTTATTAAAGCAATTTTTAAATCCACGCTACCACTGATATTCTGAGCCCGTAATTTATTTAATCTTCTAGTATATAAGTAAAACAGATGATAACTTCTGCAGTTTAAATTTAGGTTAATTTCAGTAATCAAAACTAGATCGGCGGGGATGGCACAACAGGTGATAATTGCAAACGGTTTGCAAAGGTAATTCCTCCCTCTTGCCGAGGTCGGAATAAGCGAAGATGGAACAAAGAAAATATAAATCACTTACAGGTGGATGTTTACTTTGTGTTTGAGAAGTTGATCAACCTTCTATTCTTAGGGACGATAATACCTCACAGGTGGAAAGATGCATATTTGAAACAGGCCGTATCTTCGTTAAAGGACAAATCCCAATTTTTCGGAGTTTTCTGCCTATAGGTTGGTAACCCGACAGGTACTTAAATTCTTTAACGAAAGCCCAAGTAGTTTCCTTAAACAAAGATATGAAGACACCCCCGAACAACACCAACCGCTTTACACTTCTTTACTTAAACATGGCTGTATCAGAACTGACTTTTTGTTACAGAAACATTCCCACAGAATCATACCTCATCCCCCTTTTGGTGAGATAATACCATTGCAGCAACGCTGCTTGATAACATTTTGTTTCAACCTTGACCTTAAGTTTGCGACACAAAACTTTCTGCGTAATCCATTATTCCAAATGCGCTGTTAATTAATATATTCGTTTCTGTATCTAGGAGCTACATTATTTACTTTAGCGACCAAAGATAGGAATTTTTATGCGACTAAACGGTCTGTATCTTGCCCTTGAAAAGTGCAAGAAATAAACTGTAATACATTGTACGTACAAAGCTGACGTAAGTATTTACATAGCTGCAATTAAATTTTAAATTTGTATGAGAGTTTAAAATATTAATTTTCTTATACTATACGAGGTGCTTTGAAATAATTTAATATAAAAGCAATTTACTCTTTGAATAAAAGGATGTTTCTAATAGCTTATGATTTAAATCTAATTTTAATTAAATGCTTATAAGTAAATAATGCAAGTCGTACTGCATACATATACTTTAATGAATTAATTAACGTATTTACCACAAAAAAACAGCGAGAGCTGACATATGTGATAAACTTTTTATGTTATTTTTATTCATTTCTTCACTAAATATATGAATGTATTTTCAAAATTTTCTGCAGTTTAAAAGTTGTTTGTTAGTAATGCTGATAAATATCTGTTAAATAGTTACTATTACTACACTACACTACCTACAATTACAATAAAAATATGTATGTATATCTAATAACAAATTATTACTAATTACTAATTACTAATTACTCTAATTAAACTAAATCAGCAACAAAATAATTAAAGGAAACTGAAGAGAAATAATATGTTTAAAACTAATTTAAGGAAGAGATCAGTAAAATTAAACTACTTATATCTAATAAAACTATTACTAAACTAATAATATTCTAATTAAACTAAATAAGCGACAAAATAGTTAAATGAAACTCAAGAGAAAATATTTTTTAAAGTAATGTAAGAAAGAATTCTCAATCAGCTGTTATACAGGAACCATTTTTCTGTTGTATACACACCTTATACTAGGACTTTGAGTTGTATAACGAATTTTATTATAGTTATACGCTGCTTATGCATAGAATAACTATAAGTGGTTTATTAGTAGCAATTTTTCATTTAGGGATGTATAAACCTTGAATACAATTTATACAAGGTCTATTATTGCATAAAATTGTATAAACTTTATACAAGGTCTATTAGTAAAGCGGATAGTTTGTAACCGTTTTTTGTCACGCATATAAAGATGCGTCTGGTGTTAAAGTAATGTGTCTTATATCCAGGACACCATATATATATATATATATATATATATATATATATCTACAAATGCACTCCTGGCCAAAAAATTCCGGACACTGGTCTATTTTATTTTATTAAATGTCATTAATTTAATGTTTTAAATGCAAATAGCGTGTAGTGCCTATTTTGTAACTTACAATCCCAAGCCTCATAGCCTCAATGGCTTTGTGTTCTGTTTTTGCCTGTATTTCAAGTTTTTCACCTTGGTTTGATAAAATCCGAATTATTATTAATTGTATGTGCAAATTTCATTAATATGAGAACAAAAGATGCTAAAAAGTTGCAGTACACGATGCATTGCAAATTTGTCGAATATTCCTAAAAGTATTAATTATCATAACGCTTAGAAGGTATCGCCAGACTGGTTAGGATTCAATAAGATAGCAATCAGGAATAAAACGGGCTGTAATTATGCGTGATGAACGTTTCTTAACATTTTCCGTACTCAAAAAGCGCCCTCTAACGTCAAATGTTCGTGCTAGTCGACTATTGACAACCCGAGGAACGGAAATTTCTTCTCAAATAGTTCATAGAGTGCTAAACGAAATCGGATTAACATCTCATAAAACGGTAGGATGTCTCAAATTGACACCAGGTCACGATTTGCAAACGAATATAAAAACTGGACGATTGATAACTGGGGTTTCGTAAGGTTTTCCAACGAGTCTCGTTTTTTTCTATGCTCCCCGCGGGATGTGAACGTTTTTCTCTTTGCTGTATTGCGCCAAGAATGCCTTTTAGGGCGGTAGTGTCATGGTGTTGGGAGGAATTTGTTTTCACAGACGTACTGATTTTTATGGAAAGGGATTCTCTGACGGCACAATGACTACAAGGCCATATTTTTCCATATTCCTCACTTGTTGAGGAAAATTTTGTGTCTATGAACGATGATACGCGCCCGCAAACGATCAAATTGTGACTCGTTATCTGGACGCTGTTTACAATGGCCAGCTAACAGCACTGACCCAAATCTCACTGAGCGTTTAGGGGATATATTGAAACGGACTGTCAGGAGCAGGATTCCTGTTTCAGAAATCATACAAGAGCTAAGAATGGTGTTAAATGAAGAATGGAAGCGGATGCCGCAAGCAACAATTTAAATACATATTCTAAACACGCCTCGGTGTTTGAAAGCAGTTAGTCGAAGCTCTGGAGGTGATATTCGTCATCAAGCGCAGTGATTGAACTGAAAACAACTGTATTTCGTTGTGTTTGTTTGTTAAAGTTTTCCTTTTCCTTATTTAATGTCATGTTCCGCTATGCGAATAAACGTGTTCTCTCATCGCTTTATATCATTATTAATTCTTTATATCCTAAAATTAGGCATTCTCTCCAAAACTCAAGTGTGACCAATTCTTGCTATAACTAGTTTAGTCTGTATTAATAAACGATTTTTTAAATCAAATTTGTTTTCGTTGTCTTATGTATTTAATATTTACCCAATTTTCATATCAAACAATTCGAAAAAATGCATTTTGCAACAAAATGATATAATCACACTCTATCTTGAAAAGTATTAAGTTTAGGACACATGTTTATAGGAACTTTTTTCTTATATATATATATATATATATATATATATATATATATATATATATATATATAT
>JAHWXV010314911.1:0-14256 GCA_024586415.1 Phrixothrix hirtus
AGTAAGATATCAGCATAAAAAAATCGTGTTCTTGTACTTCATTACAGTTTGTTTCATTAAAATCACGTTACTTCTTCTATGTAAAACCCGCAATGGGGTTCGAAACAGTTAAACATTGGAGGAGACTTTTACCCTTTATAACCGAATTATCGAAGATAAAAAAAATTACACGTGTCTTATATTTTGGTTGTCTACGACATATCCGAATTTTATAAAAATCAGAAAGGAGCATTTCGGGATATTTCCTCTCTAGGAATTCTTATTAAAATCTTCATCATCCTCTATATCTAAATTCACAAGCAGTAAAAATTGCACCTGCTTAATAATTTTCATTTCAAAGCAAACATATAAAATAAAATAAGTTTTTAATAAATTAGGTGAATGTTTGCAATTATTAACAGTGACAGTTGTAACAGTTTTAAAATTTTATTGTTTAAATATGAAAAATACAATTTTTGAAAATATTCGTATTCTAACACGCATCGTCATACAATATAATTACAAATGAAACACAATTTGAAAGAAAAATAGAAAACTTATACAGTTTTAATTCTATTTAGTTTATTCGTTAAATGACTGTACTGCACAAGATCATGGTGAATTATTAAATAATATACCATTTCTCCTTCCTCAAAATTTTGATTGGATTTCATTTCCAGCTTCAAGTCAATCGCTCAATTCTTCAAAGTTTCATTTACAAAGATAGGATACTGTTTAGAATGGTTATAATCAAATGCTGAATTGATGTTTTGCTTATCGTAGTAACAAGCTTGAAAATTTAAATAATTGGCATAGTCTTGTCAATACTCGTACCTACTCGCTAAAGTTCAAGCGCATGTGTTCGAATAGATAGCTTTTAGAATTCTAATATAAAGGTAGATTTGTAGTGTTAGATGTTAAAATCTGAATTCTGCTTCACTCTTACCTGACCTTTGGTTCTTCTGGATGCCAATCAGGATCCATTGCTGTTTTTGAAATCTAAGTCTTTAGGTCAAATGTCAGTTTCTCTTTCGTTTTACTGCAGGAATTCATATAGTTCTTGACTACACATTCGGTGAAAAATATGAATTCTGTTTCTACTATAGTGTCTGTTACATAACTTTTGACCAGATCACATTAGATAGTAGTTTATAGTCAAAACGGTGGTATAAGCAAAAGGTAGTTTGTCCGGTCGGCTTGTTTGTTAGTCGGGGTTGTTAGTAGGGGTTGGTTTCGCTGCAATCTTCTCTGCTAGATATGAAGAAAGCTGGAGGAAAAATCTAGGGCGCCACATCATCTACATACCTGATAATACAATGGTCGATAGAGTTAAAAAGTTTGCTGTACCCGACGAGAAGACTGTATAGTCGATGGTAAGTTTGAATAAAACGTTAAAAAGATTAAAGTAATTAATTCCTAGTAGACATACTGAAAATTTGAGCACTTTATGATTACTTAGCACTCGGTGTCTCTGAAATCGAAGTTCACTATTTATTAGAAATAGAATTGAGTTTTGTTCTGAAGGAACATAAATAAAATGGAATTTGATAGTTGCTCGCGTATTCCTCAAAGAAATAATTTTAAGGCTAAAGAATAAACAAAATGTCAGACGTTAAAGGTTAAACAAAGGTTTTATTCAAACAAAAATGACAAGAAAATTGTAGTTGAAAGTTGTAGGTATAAATGAAAATCCAAATTAATCTAAATATGAATGTAAAAATAAGTAAAATGATGTTAACATGTAAAGGTTTGTAAATAATAATATCTGTTTATACTTACAGTAAAAGGATTTGCAAAAATATTAAAATTCAAGTAGGTTAATTACTTGTGATGGTTACACCTTAATTATAAACAAAGCATTGGTTGAGCTCAGCTAACGTTTTTATGCATCAAACGCAAATAATTAAAGAAACATAAATAAATAATAACTTGCCTAACAACAAGAAAATTTACCTGTGCAGTGATTCATGAGTTAAATTAAGAATGAATTTTAAATATACGTGAAGCGTTAGTAAAATGTTTAAATGAATTAAAAACAGAATCTTAAACTACCAAAATGCTTAACCGTAACTACAAGAAAATTCACAGTAACAATATCATTCAAATATAAATTTTATAATATCTTGACCTAATAAAGTTAAATATATTAAGAACACATGTTGCATTCAAGGAAATCTCGACAAATAAGTTAAACGGTCGATAAGAAAGAGTTTCCTTTAATCCAAACTAATAGTTCATTGCGTAGATGATATCAAGAAACATTAGTTACATGTGTACTGATTGTTCCAATAAAAATTGTCGTAATGACTGTAGTAAAATTTAATAACACGTATCTTATTAAGCAAGCAAAAATTTACAGAATGAACCAATGGTTAACTTGTTGTGGTAATTAAGTAGTGATAACGAAGTAATAAAAGACAAAAATCATAACCTGGTGTCCGTTCTAGATAGAGAAGGTGGCATCGTGTCCAGGGTGATAGTTGATTGGACGACGGTTACTCATAGACGTGCTCAAAGAGGAACGAGGAACTTATCAAAACGTCGAAAATGATGACAGCTTCCTATCTGGACCTGGAGTTAATCTAATGTCCATGTAGTATACCTAAACATATCGTTAAGACTGGAAAAAGGTTTCAAAGTAATTCCATAAAGGATATTAAGAAAAGGACAGATGGGCATCTCGTAAGCTGTATCTATTTTCTAATTAAAGGAATAACACAAATTAGAGATCGTCAGTTGTGTATTCTAATTAACTTACCCCGTACAGGCGAGAAATTAAGCAAAGACAGAATGTTTTAAAATTGTTGTCAATTTGCAATGTTTTATATATGCAGGAATAAATACATTTTCGTTTTATATAAATGTGTGGTCTAGAAATAAGCGCTTTGAAACAAGTTTTTCCCTTCTATCAAATACGCTGTTTTGTATTCTTTCATTTTCCAGTAGTGTATCCAACTGTTTGCGGCTAGCTGAGTCTATTTAATTTATATTTTGAATCTATTTGTATATTTACATATTTTTAATTTGTTTTTTTAATTTTGTACATTTTTCCTGAACGCTTCCAAAAAGCATAGTATTTTAGTTCTTACTGATCGTCGCTATTCGCTACCTCCCACTTCTTTTGCATTTTAAACTGCAACCGTATTTATTCTCGTTTAGATGTTGAAAGTACCAACACCATCCCACATTATTACTTCTCATACATGTGTTTGAACAACACACCTAGTGTCATTTTCTCGCTTTAATAGCCCACAATGGCATTAAAACAAACCTCAATTATGTTAATTACGACATAAAATAAATCTCATTCATGTCGTGTTCAATAACATAATTATTGTGCAACCTTCAACCTCTAGATATAAAACAAGAAATCTGTCGTTTACAATCTACTCTTGCAGTGATTATAAAAGTATCTTTATGTTTCAACTAACTAATACCTTAAATTCCTTTGTGTTTCTTACAAATAATTGCAAGTGAAAAAAGCCACCGGTTAAGGTATGTAAAGCTACGTTTTTTATTTCATTGTAACGTCTTATTTTGTATCAAATTCTCATTTTTGTGAACCAAACCTCAAATTCCTCGTAATAAGTTTCGACAAGCTTCAAAGTTGACGTGGTCCTTTAAAACCTATGAATTTTCACATAAACTTTATTTAAACTGTATATTTATGTGTATATGTTATTTTGTGAATTACCCCAAATTTGCTACAAGGTTAAATTTTCTTTACTTTAACCAATCTCTACCGTGCGCCTTATGAATAACAGCCTCATTTAAAATATCATAATTTATATAATCCTACAAGCAGTGAGGTTTTAATGGCATTTAGTTAATATAAGACATTATCAGGCTTTACTGCACGCCTACGTTTGTGAAAATTAAATAATTTAGAATGAAATTAAATAAGAATGATATGTACATATTGTCGTAAAATAAATAAATATAAAATCTTATAAGTGAAGTAAAATAAACTATACAGAGCGTTCTCTAAGAACCTGACATGTCTTAATTAGGTAAGTAGTAATCGTATCTGTAGTGCAATAAATGTCTTGGCTCCGTCCCTCGTTTATGTAATACTACGAATATGTTTTTGCGCTCTAATTATAACTAAAGTTAAATTCCATTTTTAAAAAAGTTATTTGAAAAACCATTCCATTCCCTATAAGAATTAGTTGAGCGCTAAAGTGGATATATGACACGAATTACTTCCTCGCATTTAATTCTCAATGCTAAGAATTGTTTGTCCACTGAAGACATCATTGTTTAAATTATCGCTACCAAATTCAAAAAGTGTCCTCTGTTGCATTTTTACTCTAATTGTGATGATACTAACATTTTTGAAAAAACTATTTATTGAAACGCTTTGTTACTACACATTTGAATGCGTTCTGTAAATTTATACCAGCCGCTAAACATTACCCATCCTTAATATACAATTGTTCATGGACGTATTCATAATAAGTCAAATTTTAATAAATGCAACTTTTAATAAATCTGCACTTTTTAAGGCATCCTAAGCTCATTCATGTTAGTTTAAGCCTGATGTCTGTCTGTCTGACGTCTTTAGTCAACTTTGTCCAAGACAACTCTAAAATGATTTAACGAATTCCTCCCAAAGTTGGAGGATACAAACTAGAAGATATTCTTATGAGTTCTACAGGTTTCTCTAATAATAGTGAAAGTGGTTTGGTTAGAGTAGACCATGGAACAAAAATTGATCATGATTTTTGATTAGACAATGTCAAAGTATGTATTTAAGTATATACGAGGTTCCAAGGGATTATTTTATAATATGGGGCTGTTCAAAAAAATGTTGGGTTCGTTTTCTCCACGATAACTTAAATACTTCTAATGGATCCATGAGATTGGGGTGATAATTTTTAATAATTGTAATAAAGGAGTCTTTCCCAAAAGAATTTTTACATGTTTAAATTTTTTGAAAGTTAATTAGTATATGGTTATACAGGGTGTTTGAAAAAGTAGTCCCTAGTTTTATGTATAAATTTAATGATAAAACGAGTACATACAATGACTACCATCAATTTTTTTTAAATGTTAGTAAACTTCAACATGGGATTCATATGTTACCCTACACACGTAGAGACAACGATATTCCACTTTTCGCCACGTATTTACCAACATAGCAAGTGTAACTGTCTGGGTAATGACTTCTTTAGGCTCCGAATACACGAAACATGGATCTGTTCAACAGTTGCTTCAGAAGTTCTTGGTCTACCTGACGATTTCGTTTTTAAAACACTACAGGTTTCCTTGAAAGGCTTTATCCAATTACCGATAGTTTTTGCTGTAGATAGTTCGCCACCATTCTGACGTCTAAAACTAAGTTGTGCTGTTATAACAGACTTAGTTTGCACAATCCAAATAACACACTGAGTCTTCTATTGCAGAGTAGCCGTTGCACTTGACTGAACGTCTGAACTGAACTGAGCACTGGCGCCGTTATTCTCAATGTCAAGCAAACCTGCCAACTGCAGAACCAAAATTCTCGCATTTACAGGGACAGAACTTGGACAGTTGATGAATCAAACACCATGAACTAGAATAGTGTATGTCACTTTGCACAGATTCTAGGGCACATTAAAACTAGGGAATTCTTTTTCAAACTCCCTGTGTTATACCAGACGTTTCACGTAAACCTTATTAGTGTTTAGCATTCTCAGGGATAGGTTAAAATACAACTACGGCCTATAAAATACAAGGCATTGAATTAATTATAATAAATTTTTGTATAAAACAAACTTACTTGTAATTTAGCTTTATTAGTTATAATTATTTTAAAGCAGGCAACAAAGCGATGTTTAGAAAACCCAAAACAAATCCTGATAACTTCTTCATCAGATTATAATTACATTTAATTTTTTTAAATTTAATTACAAGAACATTTTTGAAAATTTACAAAGCACAAAGTAGTTTAAAATTTATATAGAAATATGCAGCAGATAACAATAATTAACGCATTTGGTCTAATTACAGACTTATTTTGTAAATACTCGTTCGAAAACGACATCGCTATGTAAGGGTATCATTTTGTAACGACTTTTTATTGAAATCGTATTTTGTAACTGAATAGTTAAGATTTAATTATTCAACTACAAGGTTAACTCCGATAATAACAAACATGTAATACTTTCACACTAAATGCTAAAAATCTGAATCAGTATATGTATGTGTAACATAACCACAACGTTTGTATCAACATTCGTGATGTGATAAGTACTAATAGTGAAGTTAAATTAATTGTGCGTGCGCTAAAGTTATTGGGAAACGATATAATTTCCTAAAGATGTCGGTTGGTATATTAAAAGAATTGCTAGCATCTCTTAATTGGCGAAGAAAACGCCTATTTTCATTTTTGAAAAACAAAAATACGAACTGTTACAAACGTGGGAACCTATTAAATTTGTTTGTATGACTTTCTTTGTTATTGTGCCTCCATTTATCAAATTAAAAAAGATTTTGAAGCTAATCATCACTAATAGCTTTATTTTTAACCTCAATACTCAATTATCATATATTTAAAATCAAAATTGAAAACGTCAAGTATAAATTCTGTAGGTATAACGACATTAACGACAATTTTTAAGATAAACGACTACATCTAACCTCACAGTCGTAATGTAGCTACATCGTTACGAATTACAAATTAAGAAAAGTCGGCACGGAACGACAATCACCCCTAAACGACATCGTTATGAATCACAATATACAGGTGTTACAGTGTAAAAAACATAAACATTTAAGCCATTAAGTCAAACAAATAATTTTATTTGTATAGAAATCTTAAAAACAAATTTTTGGTAAGATATTTGGGCCTTGTGCAGATACTGTTTTGAGTAGATAATATTATTTTATGATTGATAAAAGTCAAGGATGAGAGGGAAAAATATAGGGTAATTCAAAATATATATTAAATGGGAAATAATATAAGATCGTATATATTATGTAAATAATGTAATAAATTTAGGGGTGCGTGTAATGTAATGATTGTAGTGAGGTGTGTGTATAATGTGTGTGTGACTGTGAATATGAAATAGAACTTGAAGATAAATTATGTTGGAATTTTATAATACCATCAAAGGGTATTGGAATCAGAAATAAACTCATTGATTAATTTATAACTTTCTCTTTTATTGTGTTGGTTGTTATTTTTTTGATTGCATATTAGTTTATTGATATAAAGTATTTCGGCGTTGTTGGTCAATTTTATATTGTGGATATTAAATAATACGTTGTACATAGATTTGTTATTTAAATATATCTCATGATCTTTTGTGACAAGATGTATCTATGTCATACATGTGTCTGTTTTATGTTTAGCATGATCCATATGCTCTTGAAATCTGTAAATGAGTTTTCTGTTACTTTTTCGGTAGTACTGTGCACTATGTACAGATGTCAGACAGGTATTACAGTTCAGTACGTAAACACAACTACTTTTGGGGATGTTTATGGTTTTCTATACATTTAATAGAGTTTTATTATTAATGGGATTGTTAAAGGAGAGCTTTAGTTATGCGTCCTATATAAGGAATTGTTTGAAAATTTGACAAATTGTGACGGTCCAATTCGTCCTGATCCTCTGTTATCAAGTTTTTAACGACTTGTGCTTTATCAATTTAATTCTAATGTCGTATCAAACTCACTATATTATTAGCTTTGACCTGAAGAACATGTACGAAATTTTATTTTAAAACAACGCCCGTTTCTTTCTGTCGTTCTGTTTTAAAAAAACCCATTATCTAAATAGAATGGGGTAAGCTTATTGCTTTGTTTTCTCCAAATTAATTTTTGTCCCTCGGAAATTATAGGTTTTTTCCTGCCTTCCTTTAATCAGCTTCTGTTTGTACTTCCGTTTATTACGGCAATGGACAAACACCTTGTTGGTATGGTCGCCTTCTATATTTTAGAAGCCACGAGGAATGCAGTATAGTCCAACATTACTTTCTGGACGCTGATCTCATGTAATCTGCTACTGTTCTGTTGCCCCGAGTATAACATGCCGATCTACAAGAACAAGTTCGGTTTGTCTGATCATTTCTTACTTTAATTTATTTCTTTCTTACATTATTACTTAAATATTCTAAGTTCTTATAATGAAATTTGTTACTGTTGAAATTTAAAAACCATAAATGGCTATTTCTTTTCTCAAATTGATTAACTTCATTTTTTGTAATTACTGTAAACAATGTAATAATAAAACTACATGGTAACAATTTGTTAGCGAATTGTTACTAAAAATTTAAATATTCGTCCGCTAATTGTAAAGCAAAAGACAAATCTGATTTACTTGCTTACGGTTATAAATGATTTCTTTTGTTTGAATGCAACATAGACATTTTCATTTACAGATTTTCGGTTTGGTTGCAACTAAATTGAATAATTTCGTTTCTGGTAATTATAACTAAATTTTTTGTTTAAAGAATTTCGCGTTCCTGTGGAACCCTTTATTACTTAAATCTTTAACTCAAATCTGATACAGATTTGTCCCGCTTTTCGTAATGTAAATTGTTATACTTTACTCATTTAATAATTACGATTAATCCTAAATATTTTACTTATTTGTTTTATGTTTTTCGGTACAACATTATACTGGACAGCCAGGCAGATGTGTAAACACGTTATCTTTTTTTACCATATGTAAAGACCTTCAATGTTTAACTTTGACTCTGAAAACGTATTTATTAAATTTCTCTGGTAAAGATTTGTGTTTATAAAATGTCTGACACTTTAACAGTTATTAATAGATTATTTATACTTTGTTTTCAACAATATATAATTCTTATTATTTCTTGCTTACCTAAATTTCTCTTTCAGATTTATTTACTTTACTAGATTACGAGTTGAAATCAAAAAATTGTATATCACAACTTGCATCTCCAATTATTTATGTCGATCTTTAGGTTTATAATTTCGATTTCGGTAATTTGCTTTGTACAACATTACTATTGAGTATTACCTGCGTATGTTTCGCCTTTAGTATACAAAGGGTATACCGCAAGTGTTTATTTCTTTTATACGTCTTCCTCTTCGAGATATTTGTGAATGTAAAGGTGTGGCGCTCAATATATTGCTTTTCCTATTTCTACAATTTTATTTGACGCTTTCTGCGCGTATATTTACTTCCTGCATCCTAAGATAATTTTATGGCACACTTCCTTCTCTCCGAAGGAACTGACTTAGTCGGACGCCTCTTTGTTTGCGCATATTTAGAAAACCTTCGATCTCACCCACTAAATTTCTTTCTTTCTTCCGTACTGGTGAGGACAGAGATAATCTACGTGGCACAGAGTCTTGTTCGACATGTGTAAGTATTATTAGTTAGTGTATAGTATTCTTGCCACCTCTAGTAAATTTTGTCTATGAAATTTAAGGGATATTATCATTTTTAGCAATTTGGAATATGATGCTTAGTTATTTCTTGAATAATATTTAATTTTAATGCAACGTTAACCTATAAAAGAGAGAATTAAGGGCATTGGTTTTATGCCATAAAGAATGTTTGATTCCAAATCAATAGAATGTTCAGTACTGGTTTACTGAAAATAGTGAATTTAAAAATATCGTTAATTATTTTTGTGGTAAAATCTAGAAAATTTCATATATGAGTAGGAGAATAAAATCTTGGAATTCCTTTAGTAAACTTTAAAATGAAGTCACAATGTCGTCTTTATAACGGTGGTAAGGCAAGATATTCTTAAACTGGTCGGTGTTTTAACTGAGTCTGGTGAAGGTGATTGAGAAAACAGTTGGCCAAAAACGGTCTGATTAGAGATCCCATCAATAATTTATTACTGTTATTGTAAATCTCATTATTAAAACTGGAATAATTTTGTGAAAGTATCACTTCAAAAAGCTCGTAAAAACATTGTACAGTTATAAGTATTTTAACCCGAGATATTGTCCCCTAATTTGTACCCTCCAAATACGAAAGCAATTGGTTAAGCAGTTTTAGAGTAATTGTGGAAGAAATGTCGAACACAGATAAATAGACGATATTACTCTAAGCTAGCATGAACGTGTTCAGTAAACCACAAAATGTCAATATTTGTTGATATCATTTAATCTAAAATTTATCCCATTCTAACAACTTCCCTATATTATCGTATATCGTGTAAGTTAATAATTATAGTTGACATATGCAGGAAATCAAATGGTTTTTGTCGTTAAAGCTAAATGTGTTTATACCTATGAGAATAGTTTAGCTTTATTCGATCTACTAATATATGGTTAAAAGCATGCGTGGATACAAATTGATGCAACTGAAGCTCGTATAATTTTCTTTGAATTTTAAATCTCAACTTTCTTTAATTTGTCATTCAAAAATAAATGTTGCATTATTACTATAAATTTCGTCTTTAACTTACCCTAAGAGATAGAATATCGTAGAAATGATTTTTATTATAATTTGTGATTACATACTGCGAAAATCAAAAAGATAAATTAGCTTTATTCATTGCAAAGGAAAATAAATTTAATAAATAATTAAACTAAAGAGTAGCTTTAAATAATTTAAACGAAAATACATGTTTGACGTTTTCATATCATTTAGGGTAGAAAACAAACCTTCAGTTTAGGTTTATTACTTCACAAAAGTTATAACAACAACCATCTACAACAAACAATTAATGAATGACTGTTTAGACTGTATTATTTATAATGGATGAAGACCATTTTCATGCCAAGAAAGAATTACAATAAAATTTGATTTTTATACGAGTCTTACATTATTGGGCAAGTCAACTAATATACTTCTGAAAAGAATTTTGAACGTAATTCGTTCAGCGCATGCTTTAATTAGTTAATTGAATGTGGAGGTCGAATCTGTTGTATTAGGTATAATCTATACAAGTGTCGTTCAATACGATTCCGTGTTTCAAACGTTAACTTTAATTTGCCTTGAAGTTTATGTATGTATGGGCAATGGGAATTCAGATTAATCAATCAACTATTTAATTTTAGTTAAAATGTATCCGTACTATTTTGATTTCTTTATTTAAAATTTAATATGACTTGAACTAATACAGCATTATTTAAAACTAATATGAAATTAGGAAAATTATAACATTATGAAAATTTACGATCTCTATATTGCTTAACCTTAATCGCCAAATGGGCGTTTAGTTAGTTTTATTTACATACACGTATTTAAATTACTTCAGCCCTTATTTTAAATATTTTTTAGTTATAATCATTGAATACCTTAAGGATGTACTTGTTTAAAGGCAATTAATTACTTTCTCACGGTCGACTTTAACTTCCCACAATTATTGCAGATGAGTAAATCTACAAAAAGTTATAATGGTAACATTTTTAAATCTTTTTTTTTATTTACTTGAATTTATATTTTAATTTCTCCGCTTTACTTTAGTATGAGATACTGAGTCAAAATTTCACGCATGACGATTTCAACATACCTTCAAGCTTTAAAGCCTCTACAACGCCGTTCTGTACATAGGAGCAAAGTGTGCGATGCACAGCGAGGTACCGAAGGCTTTTAAAATTTTGAAACAATTGGTAATGAGATACGAGCAAAGAGGCCCAAAAAATAAATTTCACTTAAATTAAGTTAGCAAAATCTAGTTAGTTCCATTACTTCAATGCCCAAATTGTTCTACGATAGTGCGAAAACTTAATTTTTTGACCAAATATTTATATTAAAAGTAAGCTTTCCGTATGCCAAATAAAGAAATCTGGTGTGAGGTAACACGACTTTCTCTTACGTACATAAATATGCAAATATGTAAATATCAAAAAATGATTTACATTTATTTTGAGAACGATAATCGCAACGGTCACCAATCCAAATTTCTGGAGATGCAAAACACTATCTAACTCCGGAGATTTTCCGCAATAACTCGTTTCAACAAATTTTCTCAGAGAAACGGAGTAATTCACGTAAAGGCGTAGGGAACGTAGCAGTTAAAAAACACACACAAGCGCGCATGCACGCACGCACACACGTACATTCGCACACAAGCACATACGCACGCACGCGGAACTTTCATTTACTATTATTCCCATATTTATACAGGTTATTTTCCAATTAAAAGGAATGAACTAATGCAAAGTTAGAAAACTACATTTCAATGGTTCAGGCAAAATTTAATGCTCTAATAGAAAAATTAAAAACCAATTATATTCATTAAATATTTTGAAAGATTTTTTTTAAAAAGCGGCATACAAATCCAATATACTGTTGCTTATAATCTTGAATAAAATGGTGTTGCGGTACACTTGAACTTCAACATTATGGAAAGAGCTTCATGTTTCGTTTTTGATTCCTAATTAGGCAATACGTTTTAAAGAAAAGCTGTTAGAACAACAATTTACCTAATAAATTGGATTAAAACACGTGTATTACCTAATAAGGAAAGTCCAGCATGAATTTGATGTAATGAAAGGCCAAACTTTCAGAAAATTAAACTTTTTGGAAGCACAGCATTAAATTTGGTACCAAAAGAAATAAGAAACTAGATTCCCATTATCAAAAATCAAAAGTGATTGGATATACTGATAATGGATATAGATTGTGGGATGAAAAACAAAGAAAAGTTGTTCACAGATAAAATGTCGTTTTTGAGAAATTTAATAGTGAAGATCAATCAGATATTTCCATCGAGAATAAACCCACTGAAAACATGGTAAGAGAGAATAAAGAACCAAATAGGCAGAATAAAATTTAAGAAAAAGGAAATGAAGGAAACCTAAAAGTAAATAATGAGACTACCTTAATGACTAAAATGAAAATGTTGAAGGAATTAAAAGATGCTCTCCTACCTTAGTGAATACGAGATTGACGATGTCAACTTATGTACTGCTATTTTAGACTATCGTATTTTTACTGAAGTACCAAAAAGTTACAGTGAGGCTATTTCACGGGGTACTGAACGGGAAAAGCTATTTTAAGAAGCATTAGATGAAAATATGAGATAAGAACTTGTGGCCACACAAGTAGTTATTCACGGTAGATTGTTATTGTTACGACTCCAACCGTCACTACCTACGAACATAGAGAAGTTATCACACCATACCAGCGCGTCCCCTCAAGAAGATCGCTGAATGATGATAATAATTGAGATACCGAAAGAGTATGTGCAATGCGAAGTTCTTCTACGCGTTCAATAGATGTGCTAACCGACTGCTTAAGTAAACCCTCGTAACGTACATCCCATTTAGCCAAATTCAAATATCGAAGTTAAACAAGAACACAAGAAGTTACAGATGAGGTACCAATTTCCTCATCCGAAGACGAAATTTCCTAACTAAGATAAGTTAGGGAACCTTTGGGTGTCACAATCAACTATTCCTGTCGTTGTGTTCACGTGACCGTTTTATATATGTCATCGTAACTATTGAGGCGAACTGAAATATTTCCAACAAATTGCGTTGTAGTTGTTTATCGGTAGCTGCCGCAGCGTTAAGCATTTCTATTTGCCTAACTATATATGTTATTAAAGCCGATGTACTCTCGAACACTGACGTGTCAGCTCGACCGTGTGATCAACTTTGCAAGTCATCTGGGTTCGTTTCCACGAACCTTACATCGCCCGTAAACGTAAAAATACTAGTTGAATTTATTAAAGTCTTATTTAACTCAAGTCTCAAAGTATTGCGAACTAATTTCCTTATTTCATGTACTGAAACCGTAGTGAAAGCTCTAATGAGCCATTCGAGTTCAAGCTCCTTTTAACTAGGGCGATTAATCTCGTTTTTCCATTTAAGACTCATAATACTGAATTAAAAATATTAAAAACATTTAAGAAGTGTATGTACCACTAAATGCTCAAACTGTTTATTGTAGCTGTACGAATTAAGCTATGCCAAAAAATAGGTTGTTATAGGAATTGAAAACGACAAACAAAGAGGAGAGAAAGATGTCAACAAAAATTGTTGAAGTAATTCATTACATCGAGAAAATTCATTACGTCGCACCTGCACGTTACGTCTAGACAAGTTCCTTGATTACCTACTTGATACTATAGTAAGGTAATGAATACTGGGGGCTTATTGGTTACTAAATACGTAATTAAGGTCTTAGCCAATAAATCTGTATCGAAATGAAACTTTTACACTTACAATAAGCAAATTCCAAGGAGTAGAAAATAATTAATGGTTGCGTTCAGGATACGAATTTAAGATTGCATCGGGAATGGATCAAATATAGTTATCGCTAGGTAACAATTCGTACTAAAATACGCTAAAAATGTTCATTCAAATACAATTTTTGCCGCGCACAATCTACTTAACCTAATTATTGCG
>JAHWXV010314935.1:0-16995 GCA_024586415.1 Phrixothrix hirtus
TTCAATAAATAGACTTGTAGTTCATCTTATTGTGTGCAAAATCTATAAAAGTACCCGGGTGCCTACAACGTCATTAGAGGATGTAAGAACTTCAGATGTTGTTATTTACGCGCAACAATGACAAAAAAAGCTAAAAAAAGGTACAAAGTGTACTACAAGACTATCTTAGAGATGTCACGGAACCTGAATTCAAGGCGACTTTAAAGTCTATAAAATAACATTATTGAAAGCTACAAAAGTTACCCAGGTACCTTTTCAGTCACATAAGGGTTAAATAGACATGCGTAGCTTGTAAATAGAAAGTAACTGAAGTGTTATCTTTATTAACAAAAGCAATACACGATATTTACAATATTTTATAAAAGATGGCAACACAAATGCCTATTATACTTATCTATATATGCACATTTATAATTTACTTTATGCAGCATTTAATAGGGAGGATATTAAAAATACTTAGAGTCAGAAAAACGATACTAATAGAATTTTCCTAAATGTAACCTTTACATAAATGTTCTTTTCTGTAAATGGGAATAAATCAAATGAAAATAGTAACAAATCCCTAAATTTTAGTCAAAAACGCTTTAGTCTACAACCTACTATAAATTTATATTTTTGGAATTTATGCAAACTTTAATTTTCAGACTTTCTTCCATAACCTGCTCAAGAATCAATAAACAGCTTAATAATACGTTCGGTAAGTACAATTTATTTACAGCACTTACATTTATTGCAAGTTTGAAATAAAATGCAAAAGAATATAAATAAGTCAGAGAAAAAGCGTAGTTTTTTTCATTATCTTATATAATCTACATAAGCACCACTTAATAAGTTGTATCTTTAAGTACTTTTAAATTACCTGCAGTGGTATCGCTATTGATTTGCATACTGTAACGTTTCTAAAATATTAAAACTTACTTTACTTCACTAATGCTTGCTAGCTGCAAATTCTCAAGTTGCGAGTGTTCTAGGAATAGTTGCTTAGCGAGTCTTCGCTAGAGTGTTCCAGACAAATTCAATTAAATTTGCCTGATCTAGAATGTAATAAAAAGATGAAACTTGGTAGCAAAGACTTATTTCGTTGTCTTGCGCAACAAACAAAAATGATAACTCAAATAACAGATTAGCGTAAGGTATCAAATAACAATTTTAATAACAATAACTGATACTAAGTAGCCAATATAATTCCAATGTTTATAATTGATCTTTCATATATGTAGTTTTTAAACAAACTCTATTAATAAAAGAATAATTTTGAAGAGAATCAAGCAAATAATAAGTATACCTTACAGCACTTTTTACTCTCGTTGTGTCAATTTGATCTAATTTCAAAATAACGGACTGCTGCTTTGATTATACCAATTAACAAACCTAACTTCTGGAAATATGCAATGTTTGTTCCAACAAACCTAAAAAGAAGAAAAGGAAACCAGTAATCGTTCTGTTAGATGAAAGAATGACAATAACTAGTTATTTACTAATACACTACTTAGTGCTTAATTGTGGCTTAATTGAAATTATCAAAACAATAATTGAAATCAAATTTTTAATGCTAAATGAAAACCGATTGATGAATTCTAATGAATGTTGTTTAAATTTTGAAAGCTAAAGCTTTGAATTTATCCGAAAAATTTAAACGCTTAATTTTGAAAATTACCAACCCAAAATTTTGAAATTAAATAAAAGCCATTATAAAATAGGGCTCCTTATATCCGTTTTGAGTGTTATTCTGCCTTAAATCTAAACCTATTGAATATGAACTGTAAATCGTTTTAGAAATATAATAATCAGGAATTGAGAGGTTGAGTCACCATAACATAAATATAGTGCTGTGAACCAAAATTTTAGTCTTAAACACCAAACATAATTCTAGCACTGGTAATGCTAAATTTTAGGTCGTAACAATAAAATTCAAATCTACCAAATCCAAAATGGCCACTAATTGAAGATCGTAGGTAATATGAAATATATCAAATTTTAAATGTAACTCACATGCCATCCCAAGGCTATCACGGAAAGACCAGGATTACCCCTTGCACTGATAACTCGAAAAGCAGACTTCGATTTTCCCGAAACTATACGAAATTCAAACTTGGGAATAAGGATTTAATCAAATTTACATGTACTAATCGATCAATACGAAATTAATTGTGAAGAATTAGTGTTTAAATAAGGATTATTAATTTGGTTAAATGATCTTTTGAATCTAAAATAGTAGATAAACCGAATTTGAACTATATTCCAATAACCATGAACATATTTGAAAAAAAATGTCTACTATTCATGACCTTGGAGCAATAACTTAGAGTGATCAAAATGTAAGAATAATATTGAAATAAATAAATATTTATAGAAATAATTGAGTGTGAATTGTTTTTTAAAATTTCTATACTTTTGTAAAGACAAAACGTAACAAAACAGTTACAATACATCGCTAGGCTGTTCTGCTATTAATTATCAAACCCAAACATGCAGATAAATTTGCTTAAACGGAAATAACGCGTTCCCAAATAACGAGGCAACTGGTGAAGGTAGAGCAACGCTATTACAGAGTGATTCCAGATTAGTGATACAGAATCGCCTATAGATTGTAGACCTGGTAGGGAACCGCCCGTCGGATTTGGATCATTCGAGTGGTGAGAATTATCTGTGCGTTCTAGACCGCCTGAATGGGAATAATTGGTGTTGTAATTATAAAGATTAGAGTAATGAGAGTAGCAATTGTTAATGATCAGCATTAATGGTGCTAATTATTGTCGGCATTAGGCGGATTCGCATCATTATTGGCCGGATATTTTAATTATAATGGCAAGGTTTATAGTAGTAGTGCAAAGGATTGCAATTATGCTGGTGGGTGGGTAAGTAGATGGATTGGCGCTGGGTGGGCAAGGGTCGAGTGGGTGGGTGGGCATGACCAATGTAATAAATTATATAATAGTGGCAAGGATTATAATGATAGTAGATACAGTTATAGTTATGGAGGTGCGTAGATGGATATTGCAACGCGGTTGTCTGTGTGGAATCAGAGTTATGTATAGTTTCATTGGAAAGGAGGCAATTATGCGATTAGAGTAATGTATGCACGCATAATCAGAGTAGGTGTATTGTCATGAAAGCAAGCATTATAATTATTGCCGGTGGTTAGCTGATCATAGTAACAACCACGTGAAAATTGCCGGTTGCTCCGGATGGCGGTGGCGATTTGTAAGATGTCGCGCACACGAATGTAACAAAGATATACGCAGGTTTATACTTGATAAATGAAACCAAATCGATTGTATAAATTTTGGGCTACAATTTACTTGTATCCGTCACCATCATTAAAATATTCATCCATTTAAATAATCGTAGTTGTTGATTTTCATATGATCACCCTTATTGCAAGTACTTATTATGATAATATAATTTAAAAAATGCAGTTTAATCTGGCTTTACTTCTTAAATTCAATCAAAATTGCTAAAAACACATCTAAGTACTAATACGCATATGGAATGATCAAAATATACACAGTTTAGTATATGATCACCTTTATTGCATATCATATATAAATTTACGGCTTTAATGTGTAATTGCTTAAATCTAGCATAACTTTTCAGTATTTGGTTTATAAATTTATTAGTACTTTACATATGGCAATCTCAGTGTCTAATAGAAATAGAGCGAAGTAAACATGGTGTAGTTTCATCTTTAAATTCAGTCAAAATTGTTAGAAACACTTTTATGCATCTTACATGAAATCTGGTAGAATATCTAATCTTGAAATTTGAACAAACATCTATAGTGATAGTATATTTCAAAAGAAAGCCTAATATCAGATATCTCCTAAGTTTACGTTTACGCCTAACATGCCGGTTTGAAGTATGCATTTGGCACCAGTATATAACTGAAGATCGCTTCATTTAAATAAAAGCTTACAAGGACGCCCAGATAACAAATTTTTACTACACTGTGAAGCCAAATAACTTTTTATTAACTGCAAATTGACGTTTATATCGTTACCTTGCAGTTTAGTTAACCATTCTTAAGCAACCTTTAAGTTATTCAACTTAATAGTTACATCCTGATATCCAGAATACTGTAAACAGACTTTCGGTTAATTTGTAGAGGTACAAAATTGTTCTGTTTACTAAAATTTTAACAATTAAAGAAACAAAAAAGGTAGTTTACCAAAAGATTTCTGACAAATTGTCACTATATCGTTAATTTTCTATCGGATTACGGTTGTTTTTTAACCGACTTATCAAGAAATGCATTACGAGGCTAGTACCCAACATAATTCTTAGAAGTTTTAAATTTATTTACGTTAACAGTATTAACATCACGTTATAATTCAGTTGCAAATTATATCTGAAGTGTGCTTATAGTTATTTTTATTCAGTTAAGATTTTCATGGTAAGTAATATTTTAAAATTTTAAATTAAGGTTAAACCATCTTATCCATAATATTTCTATATTGAAATATGCATTAAAGTTGGCGAGATTTAAATAAGTAAGCGCCAGAAAAATAGGCCATTAGAATATTGTTGACATCGATAATCTTCCATCTCTAATAAATTTTAAACTAATTGTGTTTCTGAAGTATTGCATTATGCCAGCACAGTGAACACGAAACGCTTCCTGTTACAAAAACAAATATACTATTTTGCAGTTTTCCTACGTCTCATACTATTCCTTATAAATAGAAGGCAGCTAATATGTACCACAGTCGTGCAGCGAATATAAATCGAAAACGTTATAATAAACAGACATTCAATATTACCTTTGTAATTCTTAGGTTTTCCTAGCAATGTCAACTTTGAAAATTCAGTGTCATTACGTAGGGCAGGGCGACGGTTGCGAAAGTCTGTTACTTTTACAATAAAGAGCTGGCCATAATAGCTTTCGTAAATTTACATGGCATGTAAGTACCTACATGTGCACGATTTAAGTATAGTATCATAAATTAAATTTGTGGTTTTAAGACCGTGACTGTGTATATTTTTAATATGATTTCACCTCTTGAGAATAGGAGAGATACCAGTCCTAATTGTTATATTCTTTAAACAATTTACATTTAATTCTCTACGAACTTGAATATAAGGCACTTCTAATTGAACATAAAGTGACTCAAACATTATTATAACTCATTCTTGTTAGAAATGAACATTGGGTGAACAGCTTTCGTAATTTATAAGGATTTCAATTTTTGTTGGAACCAAACTTTATCTTTCTAAATTTAATCATTAATGAGCATTATTGTTATTAAGTTTTCATCAGGTTTCTAAATTTTTATTTCAATTATTAAGAATTATTCAATTAGACAGCCAAGAAATAATTAAGCATTAAATACTGGTTAACTCTTGCTGTGCCAACCAGTTATTGGCAACCATCTTCCCTGTGTAAAATCGATTTCTTACTGCTTTTATTGTTTTTTATGTTTATTTGCACTAACGCACAGCTGATACCTGTTGTACATTCCTAGTGGTCGTTTATATCAAGGCACAAATCGGTTATTTTGGACGTGGGTTGGCATAACAATAGTACTAGGCCACCCCAATGTATACTTATATATTTACTTGACTTATATTTATTATTACTTAATTTGTCTAAATTTTTATTTATTGCGTAAAAGATATTTAAGACAAAACTCTAGAATTTAACTGTAATTATGTAATCGGCGATTATTATATTATTCAATATACGCATTGTTGTTAATTACTTGGGTTCATCATTTTTGTTTGTTGTGCAAGGCAACTAAAATTGTTGAATACGTCCTGGCTACCAAATCTCTTCTGTTTTGATTTATTTTCAATATGTGGCAGAGTTTTTGAATTTTTTCTGGCATTATCTAGATAAGGTTTATCAAAACAATTATTCTTAGAAGCTCTATCTTGAGAAAAATTGCAGGTATCCGTCGCTAGACGTAATAATAAAAAATATTTTACAACTGATCAGCAAAAATTAGGTGCACGTTTTAAGAACATATGTATGTACTATTACACTAAAGTGGTTTTGGAAAAGATAATAGTTAATTTTTTGTTAAATAGCATTACACAATACATGTTTGTTTTGGAATGCATTGATGATATTTAATTGATTATTTTTTCAACTTTTCTTGTTTTGCTATTTGAAAATTACTCACTCTTTATAAATTTGTATTTACGTTTCTGAAATTTGAGTTCCTTTTCTGAAATTAATTTTACACTACTCCGTTTATTTAAAATGAATGTTTTTCCAAATAGAATTTACATTCTTTAAATTTAAATTTAAAATTTTCTGCTAATAAACGTAGTTTTTCCGAAACTGGAGATCATAAGTTAGTAAATTGTAGATATGGTAAGAATTACGCAAACACTGTAACTTTGAATGCGTCAAAAATGTGTCCAAATCCGTCGCGGGTAGGTATTCATTACACAAATAGTTAAACTTTAGGTAATAAATTTATATTAATAAACTTAAATTACTGTGTTTTCGAATTGTCAATCCTTTTTTTTGATGGGTAATGTAACAGTTTTATGTTTTTATGATTTGCATACAATTTTAATTATTTATCATTTACAAGTTGGTACTGCAATTGTAATTATATGTTAATTTGTAAACTTGTATCATATTTAAAAAGATGTTATTTTTTCTTATGTATCGCATGTGATAAGACCGATATTTTTATTGAATATATACCTACCCTTTTTTCAAAATTATATGTATGACAAAGGTGGATACAAAAGTACACCATCAGTCACAAAACCCGGTACTTATTTATAATTTAGATTGTTTATTTTTATTCTAAACACTGACAATTTCTTCCATAATGAATGATCCATAAAATTGTTTGCTTTCATTTAAACATTTTTCAATTAACCACATTTTTAAAAAGAATGGGACGAGCAATTATAATAATCATTAGTAAGCACCTGACATACTACAAGACGTAGCGACCTAATTACTAAATGGTCACTGTAATACTGCTATTAATGTACAACTATTTATCCTCGTTTATACAGCAATATAATATTTTTGCGCTATTGACAATATTTGTTAGCCATGTCGTTACAGTGACACTAATACAAATTTACGTAAAGTTTACTATAAAGTAACTTGAGTAAGTACTGCTTCCGAAAACAAGTTACAACAATGTAACTAAGAAGGAACGTTAAGCGTAACTAAAAAGTGATAGGTAGGCAGTGTTATAGGAATCCAAAAGTAGTCAGAGAATTACCGCATACTGTAATGTTTCTATAACCAGGCGGCTTAAACGTAATTCAAAAAGCAGCTCGACAGTTACAAAACCTGGACATTCTTAACCAAAAGCTAACTTACAGTAATCTACTTTTTAGCGATTTATTTAGGTCACTTACTTTTTAGAGTTACATATTGTTAAGAAATTGCACATTTTTCTATCTGGGCATGACCATACCTATTTTAGTTGGACGCTTCAGTCTAACTTGTCGACTTATAAATAATTTCTATTTTCTAGTTCAAAATTGTATACTTGCACGATTAGATATGGTAAACGTAAATGTAAAATCGTGTAAACTTTCACTAAAGGCATTTTAAGAAGCTTGTGTATTTATAGATAGCATGGGACAATACGTGTGTGTCAGAAAATCTAGGATACACATTCCCACCTGTCACGTCTTCTCCGGGAATCCCTCTTAACTAGTCGGTCTTTAAAAATCGAACAACAATGTATTACTTGTGTGTAAAATTACGATCAAGCTTCATTTCTAAATTCCAAAGTAAATCAATACACACATTTCTAAACAACTTGTATGGAATCTTGTAGAATATCAAATCTTGAAACTTGAATAGGTACCTATAATAGTAATATATTTCGAAGGGAGCTTAATATGAAACATCTAATTTGCGTTTATACCTAACATGTCGGCTTTCGAATATGTTTTTAACAGTACTATATAACTTATTAGCAATAATTCCAAACTATTAAAAATTACATTGATTGATTTATACTCAAAGTTCAGATAAACATTTTTGTTGTTTCACATTTAAGAGCCTAAATCTATGGCGCCCAAATTGTATCCTTACACAATTAGATGAGTCAATTACGTAGTACAATACTAAATAAGAATGTGAATACTTATGAAACTTATCAAATCTTTTTGGCTGACTATACATTTATGGATATCATGGTGTTGGGCGTGAGCAAATGTAGGTGAATATAATCTGTTGCTACCAAAATCCAAATATTTTTAATTTGTTAACTTTAACTAATATCAGTATTTATTCACGCCGTCTTCATGAATCCCTCCAGCATTTGAAACGGACAACAGCAACAAGCTGTTATGGCGTTTGTTTGATACAAGGGTTCCTTTTTAACAAGTATCACTTTAAATCTTCGCATATAATGTATTGTCTATATATTTTATAAATTCAATAAAGAACAGAGATAGGAAAATTATTAACGAGACCGTAAGTCCTAAATATTCCTTTTTTGTGTTTAATTTAATTGATAATTCTCTCATTCGTTTGCTATCATTACATTTAAAGGTCACTTCTTTTAAATAAATTTTTAGGTGAACATGTGACGTCTTTTTGGTTAAGCCTTATAGTGGCTGTCAAACTTTAATAATTTACTTAAAAGAATAAGATTAATTTTAATACTAAAAAATTCAATCATTAAATACTTTAAAATAGCACAGACAACGAACAGAGTTAGATAAGTTATTAGTAAAATGTAACGTTTTTGCCATACACTGTTAACTATCGTATGAAAACACTTTAAGGCGGTATCTCGTAATATACTTAAAATCGAAATAAATCTTTCTATATTGAAACATCCTAAATTCAAGCTGAAATATATGCTTTCCTGTGAAACATTGCATTAAATCGTTCTAAATATTTTTTAGTTGTTATTGGAATATAATTTAGCATTCGAAATTGTATACAGCTTACGATTAGACATGCTAGGCGTTTTACTAAAAACAAAAGAACATCTTATCTTTAGTATTTCATACAACAATGAAATATTTTACACAAAAATTCTCTATGAAATAACATGTACAAGTAATAAATTAAATTCTCGAATTCCGTTATAGTAGATGCTATGTAAGAACATTTTAGAGGTAATAAGTACTTTGAGAATGTAAATGCACGTACGCCGATGTGTGTGTGGATACATGTGCGTGTGCAAGTGCGAGATTGCAAAGTTGTTGTCTATGAGCGCGATTGCTTGCTGTTCAAGGGTCAAATCAATTTTGATGCATATTGTGTTAAACTTGATCTATCTATTATAGAGGTCTAATTATACGGTTTTAAGCTAGAACAGCGGTAAGAATTAGTGGAAGGTATGTTGCTTAATTTTAAAGAGAGAAGACAATTAGTAGAAGGTATGTTGCTCCATTTTAAAGAGAGGAGACAAAGAAGTAGAAGCACAAGTGTTGTTCTTGATCCCATAGCAAAATGGATTCGTATTTACACAAGGCAGACCGCGCTAAGAATTATAAAAATGTTTTAAAGGTTTGCGGCGTGATAATATCAAAGGAATATGCCGCTTTATCATTAACTGTAAATAAATCTGGTGTATCATGAGAAAAATAATGCCAAAGATTCAAGATTATTGCCTTCTTTGGCCGAGTGCTTGGGCGTACAGTTAGTTGACGCCGAAATAGGTCGCGAAAAAGAAGCCGGCCGACTCTGTAAATGTATTTGTGATATTTACATGATAAGCTGCTAGGAAGTTAAATTTAAAGAAAAGCATAAATTAGTAGCGTAGTAAGTTGCAAACATTTAGATAGTTTAAAAATCATTGATGGAGGGTTAAACTAAAATTTCGTTTGTCGTAATTTGTGGCATGTAATGATACAAATCCGTCTGAACAATAGTTTTAATGTTTCTAGTTGTGTCCTTTTATTAGCAAATAATCATTTACTATTTAGCGAGCCGACTGATTCGATATTTAATCCGACAGAGGAAATACTTTACACCTTGTAATTGTATATAATTAGATAGGGCTTTGAATCCAAATTTATCCAAACATATTGCGAATAGGAATTTTAACTTTACAGTGTGTGAAAGGGCGAGGTGGTGAGAGCATGATATATAGTGGTTTTGACCAATCCCTAGTGATGCTATTGTAGAAGCCTTACTATTCATTGTGATCAAACTTAAGAAAAATATGTCGTAATCATAGCGCGTGCACGTTCCTAACGTAAACTCACTATCGATGTCGGCTAAACAATTGGTCTAAATCTTACTGTTCTCGGAACTAACTAGTTTTCGCTGTCTCTCGACTTTCATATACGCTTATCATTTTAAGTATTTGCAGCTTAGCAAGTCTGTACCTGCGTACCTGTAAATCTTAATAGCTTGCCGTTCCACAATTATTTCGGTTTGAAAACCGATAAAAGCTTAATTTTGGAGTGTTCCTAATAGTGTACGAGCATATACCAAAGAATTAACATAAGGTAACCCCGCCAATAGTACATGTAAAAATTAATTGTAGATATAAAATGATAAAGGGTATTAAGCTAAAGCACCACACTAAGTTTTGCTCCTTTATAATAAATGGTATCCACACAATTAAAAATAAAATGTTATTTTTTCCAAAACCGTTCACACCCCGTATCTCGTAAACGGTGGCTTTAAAGTACTATCATGTATTACAAAACTAGCTTTTATTTTCATCAAGGAATCTGTGGTGCTGAGGATGCCTATCATTTTAGGGACACCCGTATATGGCGGCTTATAGTTTAATTACCTTAAGTGCATAAGATAATAATTTAAATTAAGAATTAAAAGAGCCTACTCAGATTGAATCTAAAAAGTAAATATATCTAAGTTTGTCAATTGAAATTTATGAAGAAATCTAGTAAGTTTAAACTAAAATAAAAGATAAATGTAGTTTATTATCTAACTTACAAATTACAGTTTTATTTTATATGCGCAGTTACAGATTTCATAATACAGATTTTACATAGAGCATTTTTAGATGTATTTGTTAGCCTTCTGTAATTTATAGTGGTTCCCTTAATGTACACTTAACAAGACACCGTGTGCAAAATAACCGGTCCTAACTAAAAGTGACGCATATTGGCTAGAAACTTTTCTAGCAATTTCGATTGAATTTATGAACTAAAGCCAGATTAAACTGTCTTTTTTAATTTATATATCATATCAAGTAATTGCAATAAAAGTGATTATAGGCAAATTGACGATTACGATTTATTGATATATCATATTCAAATTGATGAAAATGTTGATAAAGAAGATAACTGATTGCAATTAAATTGCAGCCTAGACTTTCTATGGTGGCCTTAATTTCATATATCAAGTCTAAACCTGTGTTTTTCTTTCTTATCGCGTGCACGATATCTCACGAACCGCCACCGCTCTCCGGGCAACCGGCAGTTTTTATGTGACGGTTACCGCTTTCTGACATGATAATGAACCAATCCTCATTATGATCACCCACATACATTACTCTAATTGCACAACCGCCTCCCAACACCATTCACTATCCATGCATCCACTAGTACGATTATAACCCTTTCCGCTGCCATTATAATCCTTTCCATTATAATTATGTATTACACTGATCATACACACGCATCCACTCACCCCCTAACCTCTCAGCGCTCACCCACCCGCCGCCCAAACACCTGCCCACTCGACGCTATAATTACATACCTTTCCGCTATAATTACAAGCTTCTTCGCTACAATTACATGATCCTTTCAATTACACGCAAGTTGGCGAAACAGCTATTAAATCCCATTAGCGACAATTGTTACTCTCATTACTCTAGTCCAGGACATTATAACACACATTGCTCTACTTACAGCGGTTTAATGTCTGCAGGCAATTCGAGACCACTCGACTGGCCCAAAACCAATAAACGGTCCTCGGTCAGGTCTAGAATCTACAGACGATTCTGGACCACTTGTCTAGAACCGCTCTAGAATAGGGCCGTTCTATCTTCACTACTGTATTAGTATACAGATGTATTTAAATAAAGAGTATGAAACAAAGTTTGCATAAATTAATTGGAAATACAGGTTACAAACTTGAGTGAATTTACATTCCTACTTATACATTAATAATCATGTTTTGTACCTACATATTTTGCTTGCATATTAGAGAAAGACTTTAACACTGCACTTGCGATTTTCTAGAAATATTGTATTGTTCTAGAAATGTATGCATATTAAATTATCTTAAATTAATAATTCAATAGATTCAAAAAAGCACAGTTCTTAAAAAGGCGTTTTAGATGAATGCAGTGAATATTTCACTTCGTAGTAGTATTCCTTATGGAAAACACGTATCTGAATTGCTTAAAATTTAAACATGCTAAAAGCGTTTTCTAACGATGCAATTTATGCTGCAACCTTCTTGTTGGTTTCAAACACAAAATGACAAAAAACTGAAAACGTCTGTTTAATCTTTTGTAGGCTAGCGTTGCTTAAATTATGTTAATGTACAACATGTTGCGTTTTAGCTGTGACGTATAGTAAACATATTTACAGAATGTGATATCGTTCAAAATGTATATTGTTTTAAGAATGGGTAATTTCAGTTAACAATCTTATTAATCTTATTAGCAGTAATAGATATGGAATGAATGATAGTTTAGTAAAACAATTTAAACAATACACCATACAGTGTGTGCCAATAAAAACATGCAGGTTAGATGTGAGTACATAGGTAAACTTCTATTAATAATTATGATATGTAATGCTAATGTAATGCTAGTGAATTTATGGCTTCAGTTTTGCATACAAATTATCCTTATGTTTGTTAAGATACAGATGGCACCACACTGCCAACAAACTTTTATATAGTTAGAAATTTAGTATATCGTTTATTTGAAAGATATGTTTAAATAAAATTTGCGGTAAAAAATTTCGGAAATTTGTCTGATTTCATGTTACTTATATTCGAATGTTTTTGCTACTTTTCAACTAAATAGAAAAGTAATTATTGTACATTCAACATTCAGTCAATAAACACCCCTACAATTCTTAAAGCTCTCACTACACTCTAATACTTTAATTAAATGATAATAAAAAGCAGCTTCCACCAATTGGAGTCAGCGATCAATAAACCGATTTGTAAGAATCAATTGATTTGAGTTAACTATTGAACTGCGTCTCTCATGTAACTTGAAATTTTTATTTACACATCTTAGAACGTTGCTACTTCCTGCAATTTACTTTATTTAGTGCTCACTAAAGATGTTAATATTTCGCTGGAGTTTTATGGGTAGTTTCTTTAATTTCTCTAAATTGTCCTCTTTCTATAATCTTTGCAAGAAATGCCAAATCTATCGCTTCTCTGTTAATTTTTGTAAGTTCACAGGTACGTAAAATCGATAAGTACTGTATAAAATTGCAACTATATCAACCTCTTTACTCTTTCACGGATTAACAGCATGTTTCGGGATTCGAAACCAACTCATTAGCGTGAAAATATGTTTACAGTTCGGTTACCGTCAAATCCGCTTTTATATCTTACGCTTTATTGGTAGTAACATTAGAATTGAAAGCTTAACATTTATTATAATGTTTCGACTGGATACAGAAATTGTTTACAAGTACTGACATAAAGAATTCTAAAACAAATTATTAACCGTTCCTAAGCAAATTGGCGTTAGTGAAACTACTAATCAAGCTTTTGCCAGATATAAACAAATAAACTTATACTCACTTACGTGATAGATTGGTATTTCGGCGTCTAAAACTAAATGTGTTGTTGTAATCTGCATTAAACTCGCGCAGTGTTCCTGCATGTATTGTGATATTTTGTTATTACTATAGCAATTTTGGGAATACGTCTGTGAAAATTGATCCGATGAGTTGGTATTGCAGGCGTGATTATCATTACGTCCTGAGTGTCGATGTATTCTTTAGGTGCATTTCTGGTTTTGGTACTTATTCGCTTGTGGCGGTAAATGTTTTTCACGGCGGCGGTACTAACAAGTATTCTAATCGCTCAAAGTAGTTGTCGATTTTAATTCCTATTCCAATTCTAAACTAGATTTCGTAAACTGGAACATATCTTTCCGTACATGCATTTCACAGTGTTGGCCAGTTCTCGGTATTATTTGAGGACTCATAGCAATGATGGAGTTGAGTTCTAAGGATGTTTCCTAACTTGCAGTTGTATCAGAACCTAAAGAAGTAACGCCGTTTACTACATCAATCTGAAGAGGAATGTTTATGGTGTATACATTTTCAGTCCTCGGTCTCAAATCGGAGGTTTTGAAACACTTTTCTCATTAAGCTTTCCACAATCATCACATAACTAAAACCAAAATCTAGAAAATATTGAAAAAATTAAAATGGCAAGGACCAGTTTGCACACTGGCGTCAGAGATTGGAAGGAAAAAATAATTACTACAAAAATTTCAAGGTCGATAATCTTGGTCCACTCCCGGGCACAAATTGGCACTGTGGGATCAAAAGTTAAATGTAAATATCATTTGTTGCGTTGACTCTCAAAGTTGAAGTCGGGCAACACTATGAGGTTGTCTTAATGTGTGTGGGTCTAGCGCTACTTATATTTTTGCGACGAATGATAAATTCTTGTCATTTTAATAATTCTGTCTGTTTTAGTTTGTGTAATACTCGTCGGTACCTCAGCGTGTTGAAGTATAAGTATGGAATATGTGCCTAATGCTTCTTTTTGTGAATACAGTTTTTCAGGTCGTTACTGTTGTATGCACAAATTTGTCAGTTTACATTAAAGTGTGCCTCGTTGTATTTGTGTCAAGTTATGAATTCTGTTAGCATATCTTGGCGGTACTGTGTTGATTGGAAAAAGTTAGTAACCTTTGGGTATTTCCATAGTATTTGGTATAATATTTAGCGGATGTAGAGTATAAGAAAGCCTACCGCATAGTAATAACTGAAGTTATGGTTAGGTTCGTGATATTTATTGTATTAATGGTCATAGCTTGTTGTGTATTTTTTGGCGTTCGTTATTTTAGTCCAAGTATTTTTAGTTTTGACTAGATGATGTAAAGAACAGCCGCTACAGTGAATATAATTTTGTTTGTTCTATCAATTGCTTCAAAAGTAGATTTCAGAAATTTAGGTAGTCACTATCGAAAGTTAGCAATTAGCATACGCGACCTGTATGTCGCTTGTTCTTATACATATTTGTGTGAAACATTTATCTGCTCTTTTGTAATAGGCAAACTTCGCAGTTTCATTGTGTGTGGTATTGTCTTCACTTAATTTAGCGTGTATGACGTATATATTTCATAGTATTAAGCGGGAACACGTGTTTTTTATGCGTGGAGTATAAATGAATAGGAGTGAACTTTGCGTTGCCTCTATATTGTTTGTTGGTCTCATAATTGGATTATTGCAATTATTTAGTTGACCAAGCGAACTATCTAATTATTTGTTTATTTATTTATTTAGGATCAACGGCCAACTAACTTCGTTTGGGTAGCTCTAGCGTTCAGCTTAAATTGTCACATACAATAGATATTTCTATCTGTCTTTTTACCTGGCTTACTTAATGTTAAAATCAAACTTTGCTATTTTTCTAGAACAAATACAAAATTTATGTTCAAAATGCATTTATCAAATAAAATTCAAAAGTAATAAAAAAAGTAATTAGATTAATTGAAGTAAATGATAATAATTTACGGTTAAGATGTTATCATCTTACACGAACTAAATTTTGTATTTACAGTAAATAAGGCATGTGTTGTAAAAAGCTTACTCTAATACTAAATGGATTACAAATATATTCTAACTTAAGGTTTGGAGCTGCAGTTTAACTGAAATTTTAAATAAAAGAATTTTTGATTAGGCACTCGAACCCTACAACGTTATTTAGATTTGATTAAATCAAATTTCTTAAGTAAGTAATTAAAGGTCTTGAAATTTCGTGTTCACGTCACTCCCAAATTTGATATAATTTATTGATTTGCAAACTAACATTTATATTGTAGTCACAGATTTCTGGTATTGAATTTCCATGCTATGGTTATTTCACAGGCTGATTCACATGGAAATTAACTTCTTCAATTTAGAGCAGACTTTTACCCCCTATGTTCTCCGGTGTAATACATTAAATATAATTTGCATCTTCTTATATAATTGTGAAGATGATCTGATTGCCGTGTCTTTGGACTGAATTAACTTTGCTACTGAATAATTACACCGTAACTTTGCGATGTTTGATCGATTCCGGTTAACCAGGAAAAACTAATATTTTTGGTTGTTGCGGGCTTGTATAACCAATAAGTTTAAATTTCGTTGTTGGTTAGTTGCAATATGCGTCTTTCATGCTAATTTATAGAAATCTTGCCGTTTCACTGCAACCCAGTATTAAGACTTAAGTTAAGAATATTGCTGGTAGAATTGTTGAGACATTCCATGCATGGTCTTGGATCTTCGCATTTGTTTAGCAAGTCTACCAATTTCTATTATTTTAACAATCTACCCTAAAATTCTATTATAATAAGTTGGTTTACATTAATGGTTAATTTATTTTAATAGTGTCTAATAATTTTACTTAGTCTTGGACATGTTAATGCAAGCTAATATTTTTTTTATTGTGGCATCAACAATGTGGCGTATATATAGTTTTGAGAAGATTTTTGTGCGTCAGTTCTATGTTAATGTCTTCATTGGTCTTGTATCCATGTAGTTATTCTACAATTACTTTAAATGATGTACCAGTGAAGAAATAGAGGTAACTTTGTAATTGTTTGAGGGAAACTATGTAATTGCGCTGCTTGTTGCAATGCTCTGTGCTTTAGTGTAGTTTACGTAATTGTACGCAAGTAATGCTCAGATATATTCAAATAAGTATTTACAGCAAAGCAGCAATTACTGGCTGTAATTTGAGTTTGTATTTGTCGTATATATATATATATATATATATATATATATATACATATTGCTGTGTCCAATTTGACCAGTTATCAGCGATTCACGTAAATTTAAAAAATACCTGAGTAATCACTTACAAAAAATGCAATCAATACCTAAAGGAAGTTTATCGAATGTTAAATACAAATTATAGATAATGTCATACAA